>WMED01012901.1:0-14636 GCA_019650415.1 Pipa parva
GCGACCCCCAGGTTGAGAACCACTGTTCTACAGGCATTCAGATACAATGGAATCATCTGTTACCAGGCTTGTTGCAGCCCAGGCAGTGGGGGCCCAGTTTTGAGCTGTCCCCACTGACTGCTCTCTTAGTCTAGTGTGTCAGAGTGTACATTAATGAGCAAAAAAATGAACTTTTTTGATTTTACCAAATGGCTGCAATGAAACAAAGAGTGAAAAATGTAAAGGGGTCTGAATACTTTCCATACCCACTGTATGTAGGTTGCCAATCTGTGTATGAAGGAACTATCTTTCTACTCACTGTTTCTGATTACTTGGCTCATCAAGATTGTGTGACCTTGATGGTTAAGGACTATATATATGTATATATATATATATACACTGTATATATCTCACTGGTAGTCCACACAAGGTGATCCCTGAGGGGGAGGACTGTGGGGATGGGCATCGTGCCATGGATTTTTGCCCCATTAATCATATGAATGGAATCAGCAATTTAGGAATTGTATTAGCAATTGGAATGAATGGAATTAGCAATTTAGGGTGTATTCCTGCTGGCCATGATGTCTTTGTTTTTATTATATGTGTTGTAGTGACATTTTGTGTGCCCTTATAAAACTTTATGCATGTTTTTAAAACTATGATGTGATCAACAGGTTGTTATATGCAGGCATGCTCAAACATCCTCATACTAGTCACCTACCATACCAGATCTCTTTGTGATAGCTGGGAGTGCATACTATATCACGACTGTGCTCTTAGTTTTATTAATTACACCAAACACTGCAGGGGCTAATTCACCATTGTGCGAAGTGAGCTGCGAAGCCTTCGACTCACTTTGCACATGGTGTTATGCACCCGCTGATGTCCTGCACGCGGACATCAGCGAGCGCATTAAAGGGATTCCAGTCCCGGTGAGGAGACTCGAGTGTTCTCGCCGAGACTGAAATTCCTTTAATTCGCTCGCTGATGTCCGCGTGCAGGACATCAGCGGGCGCATAACACCATGTGCTAAGTGAGCCGAAGGCTTCGCAGCTCACTACTCACAATGGTGAATTAGCCCCTGCAGTGTACAAGAGGTATAATGTCAAATTCATAAGGACAGAATTAAATACTGATGTGCAGATTTGTATTTCTTCTTAGTCATTCCAAGCACTGTAGGAGTATAGAACGACTGCCACAATTTCAGCAGTTAGGAACAGGAGTTTGTTAGACTATTTCAATTTTGAAAAATCAAAGCAGTTTCTGTGATGCAAAGGAAACAAGGGAGTTTGTTGTGGTTTCCTTCTGTACATTATCCACTAGCAGGAGTTCCCCATGTATATCCCAAAAGAAATCATAGTCATGTCAGGAGGTGTGTGAGTCATGAAAATGCAGTACAGTGGGCAGCTGTAAATTACACAGTCCTTTTCCGAAAAGATAAACAGAAATTTCATTAGAAATTGTGGTTTCAAAGAACCATATTATGCTATAACATACTTCATTTGCTTGTATAAAGTTATTGTGAACAGAAAATGATTTGGGGTTAAATGATGCTAGGGCTCTACTTGCTAGGATGAACTCTTACAGATTGTGTTAGTGGTACCTGGGAGCTATTGGCACTGTGTGATACAATAAGGTAGCAAGAAAATAAAAAGTTAAAAAGTTATAATAAACTTTATTATCAGGAAAGAGCTGAACAATTATGTTAGCAATGTTTAAATCAGACACAGTGCTAAAACGAGATGCAGGCATAGTGTTACCAGTTGTTTAAGACACCTGAGATAAAGGAATTTTATATATTAATTGAGAAACTATTACAAGTACATTGTCTTAAAGAAAATAATACTGGCTTCACAGTTTCCTATTAGAAGGAGTGAAATACTGACAGAGCTGAAGCAGCGAGAATAAGAAGCACAATGTACATATGTGTATATATGCCAAACATACAAAGGAAGAATATATTTGTAATTTTGTACACATAAAATCTTATATTCTTATAGTTTACTGTCAAAGGAAACAAATGCATAGAAATGCATAGAATACAGTGTAGCTTTATTATATATCTGATTACGAAGGAGTTAATATGCTCTCAGCTTATGTCATGGGACAAAGAATCTCTCATTAATAATAGACAACTAAGAGGAAAGGGAAGGAATGATCTCATGGAGAAGACAAAATCCCCCTCCCCAGAATTATTTCAAAGCTTTTAAAGCTTCACTGATTTTTTTTTGGCTGACCTCCTAGAAGACATCCGAAAACAATAAAAGATTGCTATGAGGTCATCAAGCTTCTTTTAGAACAACTTGTTATGTAGTTCCCCAATGGATGGGGTTAAGAGTTACTGAATGGGAAGTCATTAAACCATTTTCTTCTATAAGCTGTTTACTATACAGTTTTTCTTTCTTTACTGTGACCACAGTTTTTATTTACAGATATCAGTTATCAGTAAATCCTGAGGATTCCCAGTGAAACTGTTCATGAAAACGTCTGTCTATCACCCTCAGATTCTCATTGCAACAAAAGGGGAAGTATCTCCCACCAGTTTTGTCTCAGCTAAGTATAAAGGTAATAACCATCCAATTTAGCATTTGGCTTCATATCTAGGAAATATCCCAGTCCAATATTTCACTGGATGAGATATGGAAACTATTTAGGGAGAAAACAAACATTAAGAAAAATGAATTTTTAAAGTATAGATTGCTGCATTGCAATGTCATCTGATTATTAAAGGGAATTGAGATAATCATGGAGTTAATTTATGGGGGGCAGGCACCACATGGTTTAAATAGCTTTGTAATTTTACATTTGTGCACATTTGAAAAAGGGAAACTAGCACGAAACATGTAATGGCATTATAGGCTAAGCTACGTTCACCCTAGAGCACCTTGTACATATCTTTTTTAGTATTGAGATGCTCAGTGTTCAGATTCTAGCTGCAACAAGCAATGCTGAAGTGGAGGATTGGTAGAGCTACTGCCCAGAGTGCAGCAGGCTCCTAGTTCAACTCTGGCCAGGGATGCTGGCTGACCTGAGAGGGTGTCCCTGATACTCAGTACCTGAGTATCAACAATCTACATTGGGGGCATTAATGGTTAAGACCAAAGGTCCTTAGAAGATTTGATCAGTGGTAAGAGAATCCATCCTTAATATCTTAACATTCCTACATGTTTACTCATTCACAGGTTTTCTATTGTACAGCCCTGATATGTAGTTTTTTCACAAAAATTTCAATAACATGCTACTGCTATGGCATACCTACAGGGTTTGCTGCAGTCACAGTGGTGACCAGGCTGATGCTCTAGGCTAGGGGACCTGGATGCCACCACTGTGACTCCTGTAGTGCACCGTGGGGCAAGTGGCCTCCACTTCTCTGAAGTACTGCCCCTGTGTTACTGTTTAGAATAAAATTATTCCCGAAAACCTGAAGCTGTGCCTGTGATCAGAAAGAACTAGACAAAGTGAATATAAATATACAAATGGGTATTATGTGTATCACTAATGTATCTGAATTCCTTTCATAGATTCCAAAGTTAACAACTGGTGCTGCCAATCTACTTGTCTATGTGGTGGCTGGTATGCCACCCTATTAATACCCAATATCTTGACTGCCATTTCTCTCTAGTGACCTTTAAGCCTTAGCATGTAATCTGGGATACAGAGTATGCTCTTCCCCTCAATTTACAGGGCAACAGTTTTGACACATCCAGGGATTTGATCCTGTTTTCTCCCATAGGAAACAGGAAACAAGTATCCGTTACACAGCCTCACACAAATGTCGAACTTACTGATAGGATGGATCAATAAGGCTCCTGCAAGGAACTCTATCTGTACAGATATATTTACGATAACATAAACACTAACATTAATTAAATACTTATTAAAGGACCAGTAAAACAAAGTAAACAGTTGTAATATCTTTTAAGCTGTATATTCTCCTGGCCCCTCTTCCTATGTGACTTGACTAAGGAATATGCAAAAGTAAACCTATTGCAAGTAAGTGGTTGAAGCAGGACTGAAGGAAGGTACTATATAACTTGTTTATTTAACATATTGCTAGTAAGTGGGTGAAGCATGACTGGAGGAAGGTACTATATAATTTATTGGCTATGACATCATCATAGCGTGAAGTCAGCATTTTGCATAATGTCCACATACAGTAGTGTAGGTTCTGTTTAGTATTTAAACCTAGCTTTAAAAAAAAACAAAACATCAAAACCTGCTTAGATTTTTTTTCATTTTCAAAAAATGTGTTCCATCTTTAAGCTTAGTACTGAGTAGGTAGGTGTACAGAGTTGCAGATTATCAACACTATGTACACAAAACAATATGAATCATAAACAGGACTAGGGTAAAAAAACATAAGTACAATAATAAATTCCTTTTCCTGTATACAGGAAGTTATTAACTCAACATCGGAAGAAGACATTTTCCAGGATGTTTCACTTCAAAAATACACTTTTTATAAGTTTTTGCCATAAGATCTTCTATTGACATGGAAACTAACAAAAAGAAGTTTAATCCTGCTTGTAAGAAATCTAGAATCCAAGTGGTGTTTTCCTGTATCAACATGGAACTGCTTCTACCCATGAAGAGTAAAGCCTGCAAACTGTGGGTATATGGGTTAAAATTCTATTTAATAGTCCAAAACAGCCATTTGTCTAATCACTGTTAAATTATGTATTTACTTATTTTCAGCCATTTTCTGTTTATATCCACCTGAGGAGGAAATAGACAAGTAAAAATTGTCTTTTCTAAGAATGCATCTATAAATTCAAAGCCACTGAAAAGAAATATGTTGAAAGAATACTTTAAACAGTGAATTTTAAGCACAGAATAAACAGGAGATATTTTATGTTTTGAAAAAGCATTGACACAGTACTAAGAGTTAGTGTAGTCAAATGCACAGATCAATTCTACTATACTATTAGCCGTGCTGGTGTCTACTACAATTATCTTTAATTTAGCACTACAGTTAACGATATAAAACTATTAAAAAGCTATTTATAGAAAGAGCCTATTTATGTAACCTATCTCTGGGGAGTTGCTGGCAAACGATACCTACATTTATTCTTATTGGAACCAAATCAATATGCATACTGACAAAAGCTGAGAATGTTTATCTTAGCAATGTGCAGCATATAAATAATTTAGGTAAAGGGCAATAACTTGGAAACCTGCTGGTATAAATCCCATGCATACTTTAAATTAAGCTATAAAGTCCATATGAGAGAGGGATTCTTACAACTCAAAACAATCCTTAAGTTCCTAAGGACAGCAACACACCAGAAGGACAAAGGGGGGAATTCACCATTCAGCGAAGTGAGCTCCGAAGCCTTCGTCTCACTTCGCAAATGGTATGCGCTCACTGATGTCCTGCACGCGGACATCAGCATGCGCATTAAAGGGATTCCCGTCTTGGCGAGGCAACTCTTTTGGTCTCGCCAAGACGGGAATCCCTTTAATGCACTCGCTGATGTCCGCGTGCAGGACATCAGTGAGCGCATAATACCATTTGCGAAGTGAGTCGAAGGCTTCGGAGCTCACTTCGCTGGATGGTGAATTCCCCCCAAAGTCTGGTGGTGGAAAACACCTGTGGCTGGACTTCCAAGAGGTACTGCTGCAGTACCAATGTAAGTGAATGAGGGACCTGCAGATTGGGGTTTGTGGGGAGTTTGCTGCCACAAATAAATTCAAGTTACAAACTCCTACTGTGGCACTGCCCTTTTAAGAATTTTAGGGTACTCAAAAAAGTGTCCTTTAAACCTGCTTGGAGACTTTCCTGTGCTATCATTAGGCTTTATGTCCATTGCACACAATATTCATAACTTGTCACAGCTCACTATTATCAACAAACTGTTTTATTAGCCAAACTTTAAAGAGAAATAATCTCTATTTAGAATAATGGTAATATTTTATTTATTTAATCTATAAAACTTCCTAACAAAGACACAACATACCCACTCGGGCTCAATGCAGCTTTAGGTCATGTGACGACAGCACAAAACGTATTGTTTTTGCTAGGGTAGACACAAATAAAATTAGAAAAACGTGATGAAAAGATGTACAACCCATGTGTAAACAAACCTGATGTAATGTTAACAAAATGGTGAAAACGCAAAGCTTGACATACAGTAACGTTATCAGTTTATTTTTGTTAATTGTTTTCTTGTTCTATTGTTCAGTTTATATGAAAAGCAAAATAAAAACTTAAAAAAAAAAAAAATTAGAAAAACACCAAGCTTAATATGGTGCAATAAATTGTTCAAAAATGCACATGGTATATTCAGTCGTTAACTGAACACTACCCAGAATTCAGATTATAGAATTAAACCGGAATGATGATCCACTTTCTAAAGAGTTTGTATTCAATTCTGTGGTGGGCTATTGACTAGCATATGAGCAATGTCTAGTAATTGAGTGACTGCTTTTTTGGGCTTCTGAGCAATGTACAGTGCAAAAGTATGAGCAGCTGGGAAGGTATGTGAGCAATGTGCAATGCTTAATTGCTAATTGAGTGGCCCACTGAGCAATGTGTATTGTAACTGATGGACATGTGGACTGTTGCATTAATTTCATGGTCAGTCAGCAAAATGTATGACTTCTAATCAGTGATTCATATTACCTATAGGACTAACAGTAAGAATGACTTTGTGCCTTTAAAGGAGTTTAAAGAGTAAAGAGACAAAATTTTGAAACCACCTAGTATAGCTTGGTGAATGTGTGTATGCGCTGGAACCTGGGTTGCCTAGCATTTCATTCTGCTACTGGAAGCTGGCAGTCAAAAAAAAAAAAAAGAGAAACAGAATCATCCAGCTAATCTATAGCAGTCCTTCGGCCAAGAAAATTGCCAAACTGCATCATGTAAGTGCCATGACAGTTGAAAGAATACAAAATGAAGTTGTCCATCCTTTCAAAAGCCAAGTGGTGAATGTCTAGGGAAAATATTGGAGTCAACAAGTCAGCTCATCGCAAGGTCTATCAGTTCTGTCGCAACAAACATAGCAGTGGAGGTGGCTCATATGCTTTGTGAGAAGATTACAGATGTTCATGCAAGCACCATACGTCGTGCATTACACAAGTCTGGAATGGTAGCCTGAAAAAAAGTAAAGAAGCCTCGGCTCAAGTTTGCAAAAAAGTACAAAATTGGACAGTAGAAGATTGGAAATGGGTGATTTGGAGAGATGAGATGAGTCAATAGATCAGGCTCTCATGAGTGCAAATTAGTTTGGAAGAAAAGAGGGAAAAGAAGGCTAAGGGATCGAGAAATTTAAGGAAGCCTGAAATCATGTTGTTTCACAGCCAAAGGCTTTGGAAACTTGACCAGGATTGATGGTGGTCTCAATACTGAGCTATATGTGAGTATCCTACAAGATGAGTTACTTTGTACACTTGAGTTCTATGGGTATGAAAAGGAAGACATAGTGTTCTAGCAGGACAACGACCTGAAGCATACATCCAGATTGGTTCAGTGAGAATGAAGGAGAATTGCTGGATCGGCCACCACAGTCCCCAGACCTGGGGGGTTTAATCTGAGAGCCACAACCTGGGAGGTTCCGTGCCGCAAAGGCCATACCCACTTGTGTGGGTTTCAGGGTGAAGACCAGGGCCTCCTTAGACTCTGTGCCTCAGTGTTAACCAGTGCCAACTCCTGCTGTGGTACAGAGGATCCACCTAAACCCCTATGTTCATTAATTATTTTCAAGTCTCCTGTTTTGATGCATGTCTGTACACCTTAGCCCTTCTAGAGGTTTACCACCAGGTTCCTCCATATTTTCCTGCACTTTGCCACGATACACCTTACTGCCTCCAGATGTTTACCACTTTGCACTTGTTTCCCTATGTGTTCTACGTTTAATATGCCTTAGTGCTTTTAGAGGTTTAACGGGCTCTAAGTATGCTATAATGCCTCTAGTGGTGACCCAGTCCCATGGAAACCCCTTGTGTGTTCCCTAGATCCAACAGTAATAATCTACTCCGTAACATGCTGTTGCCTATTTATTACACATACATACAGTATATTATAATTCAGGAATATTTTATCTACTGAGTAAAAAACCCAAAACAGGACAGGATACAAAGGGAAAAAAAGTTGAAACAATTTCATCCTTATAAATACCCAAAAGAAATGATAATTGAGTGTGAGAATGTGAGAACAGGAGGAGGTTTGAAGGTTAAATTAATGCTGAGAAGTAAACACAATAACAATAAAATGAAAGCAACCAGCAGACAGAGATTTGGCTGCCGTTTCCTACTGAAAGGAAGTTATTCTATTTCAGTCTGTTATCGGCATCTTTGCAACTTCTGGCACAATAATGACAATCCAGTATGTTCTCATTTCCTGCTGATGTATTAATAGTACGCACATTACCCTCCCTTCATTCTGAACTCTGGGAGAAGACAATTAGACACAATATAAGGTCATTGCTTATTTTGTTACTGAAAAAAGTACGCCTTACTTTACCTGCAACATTTTCATATATTTTATGCTTTGTAAGACATTTGTGAAACTAAAGAGAGCGTTGAGGAACAAGGGGGTTATTCACTAATGTGCGAATTCTTGCGAATAGGTGCGAATTCGCCAGATAAAGACAGTCGCAATAGGCTTCTACTGTCGCAGTCAGGTCTTTATAATGAAAAATTGTCGCAGACGCGACTTTATTATGGGAAAATTGTCGCAATCTTAAAATTAAAAAAATTGTTGCAACTTCACAATGGGAAAATTGTCACGGATTTGCTATGGGAATCCGCTGTTTGAGAATTTTGACAGTCGAATTCGTACCTTAGTGAATAACCCCCCAAGTCCTTAGTAACATGCTTCACATAGTTCTTATATTTGGCATATTTTCATGGAGTGCATGGCATCAGAACTATTTAAAATACATAAACAGAAAGCCAAATTTTGAAATAAATGCTACCCAATCTGACACATGTCAATAAGCCCCTCAGTGACGGTTTTTTGCATATGCTTTTAAAGCAGGGGTTGGAGATGAAATGTACAAAGGCTGCCATGTACTTGTGAAATAATGTATACATAAGAATGTGCTTGAAAGGGAAAGACTATGGGTCCAATTTTGAGAAGTCTGAATGGTCATGTAGAGCTGTGAATTTGTGTCTGTTCTCCACTTCCCCATATTCTCTTATTGAGCAAACTCTGCAAAGTGATGAATATGTGACCAATTAGGGCATCTACAATAGTCGCAAACTAATGGAGCTCTCCACATCACTTTGCGTGTGCCTGCACAGGGGCTTCTACTATTGACTAAGTGGAGGAGTATGTCGAAGGTACAAATGTGACTACATGTACTGCTCTGAATTCACCTGTTTGACTTTGCCAGATCAAAGTGGCCATTTGGGGGGTTGATTGCAGGGCTTCAGTTTTGCATAAGGCAATTATTCAGTCAAATGTTACAACGGAGACTTCGACAAAGTGAAAACATGACCTAGGGACAAGGTGACATAGAAATAGACAGAATATTCACAGAATATAGTTAGTGGGATATCATGAGACTGACATCACTACCCTTCACTTGTTGGGTGAAATTTATTAAATGTGGAATTTTTCCGCACGATCGGAATTTTTACCGCACGTGCAGAATTCGGATCGCACGATCAGAATTTTGATCGATTTCCGATTGCACGATCGTAAATCGATCGAAATTCCGATTGTGTGGTAAAAATTCCGCACGTGCGAACGGAATTTAACTTCGGGCGATCGTTTCGCCCTTAATTTCGCTCGTTGAATTCACCTCACTCCGCATGACTTCTCATCCTACTTATATCTGACTATGTCACACTGCGCATGCAACAGTGATTGCTACTGTTCAACAAATGTATTCGCCGCTTAGTCAACACTGAGAAGTGAATTTGCGTCTATTTTGGCAATGCAACTATAAATTGTAACGAGGTGAATTTGACAGGTGAATTTACCCCTTTCAAAATGTGTTCCAGTGGGTTTATAGTGTTGCTGACATGGAGGATAAATGAACAAATGTGATTTATTAGGAGTCTTTAATTCTTTATCAACCAAATCTTCTTTAATTAGTGCTTCAACAAGTATGTTATATGTGGTATTCCATATTTCAGTTGACCAATGGAGAAGTAAGCTTCCAAGAGAAACCGCTATGCAAGTATTAACATTTTTCTTACAAAATACATTGGACAGTCTGTCATGTGGCAGCTCTGCAATGTGATCATTCCTTTATACTTTATGCTACCTGTTTCCCCACTGCTGGTATGACACAAAATACTTGTTAAAACCTTTCCTACTAGCCCAGGTGCATCAACAGCATCAGGGCACCAATAGGGCCAGGACCACCCCTGGGCACAGGAACCAAAATATAATAGTGTCAAGACTATATTTACCTTCCAGTGCACAAAGTAGTTATTACGGGGAGTATAATCAGTTTCCAGTTTGCGGATAGTAGTTGTTTTTTTTTAGCTTCATTTAACTTTGCTGTAGCTTTAGTTCTTCAAACTGAAAGTAGGGCAGTGAATATAAGCAAGACTCAGGAAAAAGTGAGTGCAACAGGTGGTTCATATATTTGTCAAAGCACACCTACACTGAGTTCATAAACAATTTAAAGAATGTTAGTCATCATTAGGTGTATACATTTTCTAAAATATTTGCAGACAGACAGACCTACACCCAAAATACAGCTATTTTACCTTTCGGAGGTCATTTAGCCCATATTCCACAGCTGAGGTTAACACGTCCAGGGCCTGTACAGAAGAAACAGCAAAATAAACACTGATGTTCCTGTCACTAACAATATATTTTGTAGAATTGCATATAATATGCAGATCTGGGTGGAAAAATGTGGTGCCTAAGGCAGATTAACATTTTGGGGCCTTCTTATGTCAGCTGTAACTTTATGTCTACAGTATTCTAAATTTTACTGCTTTTATAAATCATTATACTGTACAAAATGAAGGATGCTAGCACTAGTGTAAACAGATAATCAGTTTGAAGGAAAAAGTTATTTTAATGCTTGTTTAGCACATGCTAAGCATGTGGAGGAAAAGGAAGTGATGACCACGGAGGTCATTGAGGGAGGTGACTTTTTTCTGAGACAACAAAAATGTACAAACAGTTCTGATACTGATTTCACTGAAAGTTTATCACACTGGTGTCAGTTCAATTCCATGTTAATGTTAAGAAATAATTATCTTAGCAAACAATTCCCCAAGCCAGAAAAATGCAACCGTCCAACAAAATAAAATAGGTAGGCTACTGGTTCAAGTAAGATGTTCACCATATATTTGATCTCTTCCTCCTAGCACAAGAGCATATGCCCCCCTCATCTCCCAAAATGTTGTGCTTATGTTGATGACACCTACAAGATTAATACTTTACATTAAGCAGCACCTGAATGTATTCATTTTTAATGGTTCTAGTGCAAATTCCAAGGGTTTGGCTTTTGTGATTATTATTGGCAGCTAGGTGAATAACTGCGTTGTTTCTGTGACTGTCAAATATTATATTCAAGGTGCAGTTCTTTCATCGTCATAATTCTGTTAGATCTCATTGTTGCTACTTTTCAAAGTATTTTGCACCCATGATTTTTGTTATTTTGCACATTTGCTATTTTGAACAAACTCTAGAGTGGCCAAACACTTGGTGGTCAAAATCAGCCAACATTTACAAATGTAAGTCATTCTAACCTCAAAGCTTAGGACCAATGTACTGTGGTCTCCCAATGATTGCAAATAAAAGCTGATGCTGTCATCATATTCATTTTTCCGACATGACAAATGTCTTTTTAATGAAATTTCTAAGTGCCATATTCATCAAAGAGTGAATTATTCTTCCCAAATGAATTTTCGACAATTTACATGAATTTGCATTTTATGTAGAAAAGTAAATTGTGCATGTTCACTATTTAGCATTTTGGGGGTTATTGACTAAAGTGAGAATTCGACTGTCGAATTCTCAAACAGCGGATTCCCATAGCAAATATATGACCTCGACAATATTACCATAATGAATTAGCTGAAAACCTCCTCTCCAAGTGCTCATTTTTTCTTCAGCTTTTATGATTTGTCGAAAGCTCTTTATTTGCAGGGTTTAGTGTTCCTTTAATGATTCATAACAAAAATCAGATGTTATGTTGTATTAGAATAAGGAAAAATTCTTAATGTTATAAATGCTGTACAATAATTTGCAAGTGATTTAGAATATGGATGGGGCTCTAAACTCACGATAGTTATGTAAGTCATACTGTATGACTACTGTACTGTTCTTTATAATAGTAATGTTGCACAAACAAGTACATACATTATTCAATTTCATATAGCATCTCAAGGAAGTCTTGTGGGTTTTATTGCGTTATATGAGGCAGATCTGTGGAGCTGCCAAGAACAGTTTACGTCAAATCCACTAAAGGTGACATTAGTTATTTCACCACAGGAAATGGCAGATTTAGAACATAGAAAAACCCTAGCTGTATAAATAGGTATACAATAAAATTCATTTTATACATCAGATTCAATAAAATTACTTGCATTAAGAAATACAGAAAAAAATACAGTTGCTTTGTCATGATAAAATATGATATTTTTGTTTTTCTCTCTGTAGATTGTATCTTATGTCTCTGTTTTTTTATCTGTTGCCTAAACAGATGCCCACCCAGTGTGACTGTTCTCTGTGGAGCTTAAAGGAGCACTGTTTTTAGGAAAAATACTTTCCTGATACCGTAGCTTTAGCAGCAGTATACTAATAGCAACATTTACTACATTCAAAAATGATTTTTAATACATTTTTCACCACAAAAATGGCGAAAAGGCCGAAAATTAAGTTTTCAACTTATTCACCTCTGTTTCTCACCCATTTTAGGCCATTTTTCAGCTTTTGCCTTTTTGTCATTTTCGTCTTTAGCAAGTTTCACCCTAAGCGGGGTTATTAATTAAAGTGAGAATTCAACTGTCGCAGGAAATTCTCATCATTTTGGGTGGCTACACCCTGATTCTATACTCCTTATTGACTAAACAGTGAAAAATAACATAGAAAATAAGCGACTGCAACCGTATTTCCATAGTAAAGTTGTGACCACATCAGTTGCAGTCTATTGCGTAGTGTGCAAATGTCAATAGCGGGTGAATTCTCCACATTGCAGAGTTTGCTGAATACCTGAATATGGGGAAGTGGCAAATTCACAACTTTCATGTGACAATGTGAACTTTACTGAATAACCCCCATAAGTGTACTGCTGCTGTATTAACTTTCATCTCCCAATCCTCAGCCAAGGATCAGGAGATGAACCCACTGGCTGTCTCTCACTTCCGCCCCCTGTATTCGCTAAACTTAACACACGCACTTTATGTTCAGTTTGCTGAAACGAGCCATTGGGCGGGTACTGTGATGTTTTACATGTCAAATACATGGGGCGGAAGCGAGAGGCAGTCGGCAGTTTTCATTTCATAATCCTGGGCTAAAGCCATCAGGTGAGTATTTTTCCTAATATCAGTTCTCCTTTAAGTATAATAACAACCCAGGTGGTGCTGAATGGTGTCCCTCAGCAACCTATTTGCTGGCGTTTTTACACTCATGAAAATATGTACAGAGTTCACAGGTCGTAGACCAGTGAAGATTATGTTGTGTGTTCTGTTGTGGCACAGCTGCATTTTATTGCAGTTTTGAATCACATGTGGTTAAAGCATTGTGACTTTTAAATGCCAAGAGGATCCCATTAAGTGAAAGTAAATGTAATATTTGGCTTCACTTTAAATCTTGAGTGGCAGAAAAAAAATGTTTTCTCTTTAATGGGGTTTTCTAATTGCATAAAGAAAAAGGTGTTCACATATAGTAACAGCAGGTGAGAATAGAGTTTTATTCAAAATAAAGGTTTAAAGTGTTTATACTCACAATGGTGCTGTTCAGTGTAACACTATTGGTATACAGGTATTCCATTACTGTCATAAAGACATCAGGGCACATGTCAGCCAAGACGAATGGGACTTGAAGCTCTTGAGATGTCTTAGATGTCTGAAGTTGGTGGCTAAACATTCCACTGAACACTTTACAACGACATGCCAGGATGCAGCGATGGGCATGAATCACCTGACGTTCCTTTCCCACAATAAATGTCACATCACTGCAGAGAAATGACAAAACTATAAGAAAGTGAGAAATTATTTCTCCACTTTCGCATTTACCCTTCTTCAGGAGACTGATGCTGGTGCTGTTTGCACCACAACTGGTAAACTGGCATCAGCCAGATAGACTATTATACACTGAATGGGGTGACTCATGCTCAATTGTTTGCAGACTGCAGACTGAGTAAGATACGTGGGGTTTCTTCATTAAAGTCCATACAATAGTGCACTGATCTGAATTTGTATCCATTTGGCACTTCCCTATGTCCAATGCTTTCAGCAAACTCTGCGATGTGCTAAATTTGCATCCAATTCAGTCATTTAAATCAGTCATGGACCTAAGCAGCTCATTGCACCATGTTAATGTAAGGATCGGTACTTACCTGCACCAGCTGCTCCAGCGTCGGGCATCGCGGCGCCGCGGCTCTTCCGGGATGCGGTCGCCGCGCATGCGTACTGACGTCATAGTGCACACGTCGCATCGGCGCGCTTTTTGAATTGTTCGCCGCGATCATCTGACAGGCTCCCTAGCTATATAAGGGAGCCTGTCAGAGAGGTCCGGCGCC
>WMED01012902.1:0-14636 GCA_019650415.1 Pipa parva
GAATTTGCCCCCTAGTGCGGCCCGCCGACTGGCTGTGATCTTGCTCTGCGGCCCACATGCCGAGTTGCGTTTGAGACCCCTGTTTACGATAGTCTCACTGGATTAGTCAATGGTTATGGCAGCAAGGTAGCCTTTAAACAAGAACAGCCTTAAAGCGATCCATTATACTAGTTTCATTACAAAATAAATAAATAATGCGCTGATGTGGAGGGGGGGAAAAAGCAAGGTGACTTGCTGCTGGTCAAACAGGCTTTGGGTAGGGGGATTATAAAGCAACATTTGTAAAATGTATTTATTTCATTCTGGGAGAGCATCAATGGAACAGAACTACCACTCGTTGTAAGAGCATATTGTTCCAACCTTTTAAACACATGACGATCAATAAACTATGTAAAGACCTGTGCTGCAGAAGACACTGGGGTCTGTAGAAAAAGAAACCAATAAGGTTCGTAAGCCATTTAGGTTTATATATTAGTGAAGCAGGCTACATTTAGCAGCAAATTATATTACTATACTAAAGATTTTTGAATAGCGTTGTGTATGTTTCATATGTAGACACAGCTCCAAGATTCTGTTGCTGTTACAAATATCCACTGAACCCATGGGAACTATCTAAATACTTACATGTACATCCCTCTTTAATGCAAAAAAAAAAACAAAAGAACAACAACAACAAAAAAATCAAAGAAATTTGAGGTTCAGAGAAATTCAGCTGATCACCAACAACTAGTCGGCAGACGCTAATACCCTAATGTATTCCTGTAGTCTTTGAAAGGTTTGTTAAGTATGGCCTACATTTCTTTACATAGAAAAAAAATCTTTGAAAATCAGTTTCTGTAAATAGGAAATTGTGAAGATATTCATGACTGTTTACAGTATCTTAGATACACACATATTCACTCACGTGCCAAGCATTACATTCAAGCACTGTCAGACAAAATTTGGGTGGATGAATGAACAAGGTCAATCACAAGAGAACTTTTCATTATACATTATTGATACTACTATGACCGATACCTTTAAAACTCCACCTATAGCATTTATACCATTTACAGGAAAAGAAACACACGAAGAATTAAAAAAAAGGAGACCCATTATGGGTCTTGGAAAAAAGTCTTTACAACCTAAACTTGTTTAGATTTGGTATTACAATTATAATAAGGACTTGTTAGCTGGAAATAATGCAAAACTCTTAACAGACACCATTTGTAATGATATTCCAAACATGAATCATCTTCGCATACTCAGAAGTATATACGTCATTCTCTCACTATTAAACCAGCATGTTTACAGGCTTAGAGAAGATACATTAATCCACAAAACAATCTGTGACACAGAAGGTTTAGTTAAAGCGATAGGTACCCTTAATATATACACAAAGTAGGCCTTTTCTTACTGTATAAGGAAGTGATACCCAACTTAAAACTCAGTAGTAAGCAGAAGTAGATTTTGAGAAGATGATGAATGGCACCTTAACCCCATACATCATTTCATTCTGCATCGTTAAAGGGATGTTCACCTAAAAATGACTTTTCTCGTTGTAGACAGCGGCATTCTATTACAGTTTACATTCAGGGTTTTACATTTTCCTTTATTTTGTTTTGTTTTTATTTATCTTTTCTGGATGCGGAGGATGCTGATCCTTAGGAATGAGAAAAGGGTCTTAACCTGAAGTTTGTTCTTTCATTTAGAGTTATTTTTTTTCTCTCATGCTCTGTCCTAGTTATTTGCCACTGTGACATTAAAACCCTCTGTCAGTTTCTAAGCCAAGAAACCAAGAATTATTTATATGCCAAACTGAAAGGGTTCTGGACAAAAAGACTAAAAAAAAGACAGACTGCAAATTATCATAGAAAAGTACTGCCTACAAAATCCAAAAAGCGGCTTTTAAGATGAACATCCCCTTCAAAATCTACTGAAGACTAGGACCATGCAATATCAAAGCTAATCAACCCAAAGGCTTGAAACCCTTTAAAAGAAAAAAGACTTCAACTTTCAGCTTTACTATATAACTTTAAATGGTATATTCGATCTACCTTGTTCCTGAACAGAGAAACTCCCTGTTTTATTTAAAGGATTGCTATCACTTTTGCCACCAAGATAAGAACACGTTATGTTTAATATTGTTTACTAGTCCATTCCAGAGCATGATTTTACATTGCATATCATGCCTGTTTGCTCTTTCAAACACCACTTATTTTCTAACCAATAAATTAATTATTCTAAAACATAAAAATACACGGTCATTTTAAATTAAACTTAGTGAGTAGTATACTTGTGCTAAAGTAACATGGTGTTGCGTTTGCGTTGCATTCACACAAACTTCAGAGAGAAAACAGGAAAGGGAGAAGAAAAAAAAAATACAGTATTAGCAACAAGTCAAATAAATATGAACGTAGGACAACTAGAGCAGTGTCACCCCCAATAACAAGGGAATAAAAAAAACACCATTCAGACTCATTGTTCCCAATGTTATGACATGTCACTGAACTGCAAGCCTCAATGCACATTCAAACAGACACTGTTAAACCTTAAGGTCTTTAAAGCATTACACTGTCCTTCTCGTCCTCTTTAAGGAAGGCAATTGCGGTTGCTGGGCGCAAATATCGATTCCGCCTCCCCTTTTTATTTTCTTGACAAGAGTTAGTATTTTCAGGTTTTTTGAAGCTTGATTTATTGAATAGTTTTCTTCTTTTTTTTTTTTTTTTTTCCTTTGTAAAGATTTGAAATAGTTGCTTTAGAGAACGGTCAGTAAAAATGGACTGGCATTAATTCTTTCTTTCAGCACTGGCTGGCTTAGAAAAAAAAAAATGAAATAAAACCCCTTTTTTTCTGGAAGTAAGATTCACGAATGGAAAACGGTCAATTCTGGTTTTGCTTCGGAGCACTGGCAGAACGGATACCTGAGCAAATAAATCAATTTTCATGATATGAACTTCTTTGTCTTCTTATCCATGTTCTTTGCTTCGGCATGTGCAAATTACGCTAATGCCCCCTGAGCTCCCCCTGTTCTTTTATTTTTGTCTATTTTTCCATTATTTATATACATATTTATATATTTTTCAGTGCTAGATTTTTTTTTTTTTTTTCAAATTATCTTTAGCAGAAATGAGGCAGAATGGATCTCTGTGGCAGTTCTCATTTAATCTCGAGACTGGTAGAAGAGAATGTATCCAGATTCTGAGTTCTTTGAGATGTCCGATGTCAATCCGTAGAACTCCTCTATAGCTTGTGCATCAATTTTCTAGAAAACATTAAGAAAAAAAACCCAGCATGAAAGGGGAACCATAGTCAAATTTCATCTTTTATGCAGTACTATACCGTAGTGAGAAGTGTTTTTCCCCAGTAGTTGTTTCATGTGACGCGGAATAATTGAGTAAGCAGCACGGATAAACTCCTGCACCTGGAAATGTGTGTGTGACATGTACTGGCCAGTTTTCAATGAAAAGGTACCCTCCCCCCAGACATTTTTGCCCTACTAACTACTTAGCACATGTGCACAAGTCAGTTTTCCCTCTGTAATCTCCTGCATTCCTACCTAATTTATGCAGACAAAAGGTCAGCACACTGCTTAACCAATAGCAGTCAGGCTGCATTTTCTTCTCCTGTTGCCTGACTTGCGGAACAGAAAGAGGAGGGGGAGCGGGGGAAGGAAAATGTCAGCTCTCAGGAAAACTAATTAAGGGAAGCAAACAGCAAGTATTATTTCTTCCCTAAACCTTTTTTTAAGTATTTGTATCAGCAGTTGGCTTAGTATAAAGGAGTTTTATATGTATGTGTGCAGTTATATCAGCACTATAGTGCCCCTTTAATAAATAAAAGAGCACATCATTATGGATATCTTAGAAAATAACTATGCTGACTGATTATGCGAACAGACATACATTAACAAGAAGTGAAATCTTAAAGCTACGATAAAAGGGCAAGTGCTTTATAATGAATTGCAGTTTAGTTCCTAAAACATAAGGAGATCCAAAGAATGTTGTATAAAATATTCAACAATGTGGAATATCAAATGTGAAGCAGATGCTCTGCACAATAAGAAAAGGTAAAATGTTAATGTCCTCCACATGTTCCACATAAAATTAATATAATTAGTCAATAAATTGAGTTTCCCTATGTGTTCTAGATCAACAAATCTAGATCTAAAAAGGTATCTCAATGAATATTTCTCATTCAGACACATACATGTTTAAAACTGTATGTTGCATACTCTACAAAAATTATAAAATAGATCTCAAATATCTCTGGTCTGAAGCAGAGCTCGAAGATGTGCCACTGCTTTATTTACTTACAACTTACCAACTACATGGGAAGTGAAACTGCTGGTTAAGTCACATACAGCAAATACATTACTGCTATTCATTTTAAATTTACAACAGGTTTCTATTCCCTGTAGTAAAGACTTAGGGAATTCACTATGTTCCGAAGTGAGGTGCGTAGTGTTCGCCTCACTTCGGAACATAGTGAATTCCCCCTTTAGTAGCAGGGACACAATCAGAAGAATTCAATAACGGGGCTAGCAACCCATAGGTGAACTAGAATTAGGATATCGAACATTCTGTTTGGTTGCTATGGATTACTTGGCCTCAGTAAATGACTGCACCAGCTGATGAACCTCCCTGAAAACTCAAAAAAATGTCACCCATAAGATGTTGCCTGAAATCTTGCAATCAATTCTATCACTCCTATGCGGTTTCAAACAGTTGGAAATATAAGTAACATTAGAAGATACTTTTAAAGTCACTTACCTCTACAATATCGTCATCAAACAGCAGCCAAAAATCATGACTCTTTACTATTGCAATATAATGTCCCCTGTTTGGGCCACTGTCAAAATAAAGATGCAACTACAAGTTAGAAGTGAAGAAAAGGAACAATTACTCTGCAGTTGACATTCAGTACACTCGTAGCACTACTCCTAACCCCTTTTATGTCCAAGCGGTTCTAAATAAAACAAACATATGTAAGATAGATCATCATGCTTGACCTAAATGTAGTTTTATTCTTTATATATATATATATATATATATATATATATATATATATATATATATATATATATATATATATATATATATATATATATATATATATATATATATATATATATATATATAATAGGCAGGCAGGTTCATCTGACATCTTGGAGAACTAACCACAGTTCTCATGATTTTCCCATGTTGAAGTTATGGCTTTTTTGGCCATAACATTGAGTTCGGCTGCCCCTTACCCAGCTTCGACACTCCTACACAACTGTTTTTGTTTGAGTGAATGTTTCAACCCACATATGAAAATGATTGGATTCGGTTAATCATGCACCTGACTAGAATTCTACAAAACCTGACATTGTATAAGTGTATCTAGAAAAACTGATGCTGTTGTGAAGGAAAGGGTTGTCACGCTTAATACTGATTCGATTTGGATTTCTGTTTTCTTCATTCACTTTGAAAGTTAATTCCTAAAAATAAAACTATTAACACTTCTGATTTTTAATTCATTCTTTCTCAAAGTCCAACCTTGGAATGTTCATAGGACATTAACTCCTATACAGTGCTTTTATTAAAAAAAGAAAACATTAACTTGGGATTTTCTTGCATAACATCACAAATATAAGATATATATATTCCTTTAAAGCAACTGTCATCCCACTTTCCTGTTTAAAAACATAATTTTTAGGCATGTTAATGCATATATCTCTATCGTAGCTATGTATGTAATCTGTGTTTAGAAAACCACACATTTCTATGTCTTTTTCCCTTAAGTTGCAAGCTTTTAGAATTACCTTCCACAGTGGACAACCACAGCAACAAGGTCATACATTCTGTCCGGATTGGTAGCATCTCCCGATGTGTTAAATAGTCGAAGCTCTAATGGAAAGACTACTCTGTAAGAGAGTTTTGTATATCGATGCAATTGATCCATGTATTTGAACCTCTTTAAATGTAGCGCTAAAATCATAGGCAGCTTTTTAACTTTCATCCTTGAAAAAAAAAAAATCATAATTAAAGTGATTATCTCATGATGACAATGCTTACAAACACACATACCAATCTTAGTATAGAGGCCCCTGATATTCTTGGATTTTATCTTACTGGACTATTCTATATCTAATTATTTACAAATTCCTTATGCTCTGGTTCTTAAAACACCTCTGTATGTCTGTGCTCCCAAATGCGTGTAAAAAGTGCTAATTTCATGGTTTTAAAGGAACAGTCCGGCCAAAAAAAAAAAAAAAACACATTTATTTATGCTAATTACCACCACCTTTTATTAAATACGATTATCAATTTTGTTTAAAAAGTTTAAATTCTTACCTGTAAAGAAGCGCTATACAGCACTTCCGTGTTGTATATCCCATCTTCAGACACTGCCAGCGACTCCACAGGGTCCGAATTAGGTGATTCTTCTCAGAAACGTATTCCTCTCCAGCTGCACTCTTAGGGGGTTATTCACTAAGGTGCGAATATGACTGTCGAATTCGCAAACAGCGGATTCCCATAGCAAATCCGCAACAATTTCCCCATTGTAAAGTTGCAACAATTTTTTCATGTTAATATTTCGACAATTTTCCCATAATGAAGTCACGACTGTGACAATATTCTCATTATAAAGACGCGACTGCGACAGTAGCAGCCTATTGCTATACGCAACAATTTAGACTTTAGTGAATAACCCCCTTAGTTGAGGCCCAGCCTAGAAGTCACATGGAGAGCGTGGACGTAATCGAGTTCTCCCTGGATGACATGCACGTTTTCCCATGTTACTTATATGAAATTGATAATAAATTGTATTTAATAAAAGGTGGTAATTAGCATTAAAAAAAAATTAATTTTTTTTTTATTTTCGGCTCGACTGTTCCTTTAAAAGCAGTGGTTCTCAACCTGTGGGTTGTGACCCCTTTGGGAGTTGAACGACGCTCTCACAGTGGTCGCGAACACACTGTGAAGCCAGTAGTGAGTGCAGGTCCCTTTATAGAAGAGTTCCTGCATGGTGATGTTGGGCCCGAACGACATCATGTGACACGCAATGACGTCGGGCCGAAACGTCATATGTGACGTCAGCGGGGGGTGTGTCACAGTCTCAACTAGGTTGAGAAGCGCTGTTTAAAAGGGATGATCTGGGAACCTTACCTGGGGTAACAAATTCATTTTTTAAAACAGTTCTAAATCATGTATTAGTTTTCAAAAGAAAAAGTGAAAAAGACTTCATGCTAGCTGAAATGTAGGTTCCTTATGTAATTTCAAAAGCGATCCAGGAATTATGGAAGGTATTATTCCAAATGTGCTAGATCAAATCAAAACTATAATTCCCAAAGTGCCTTGGGTTAGCATATAGAAATCGTGAGTCAAAAAATGGCTAAACTGAAAGAGCTCTTCTCAGATCGCAGATGTAAACAATGTGTTTGTTTATTTCTTTGGGGTTTTTTTGTAACAAATAAATATTGCTTAGACCAGCTGTATTATGTCTTTTGTAAGGTCTGCTTTTGGTTTAAGAAAAGCCAGTGTGCCTGACAGTTCTCTACTTAAAGCTAATGCTGAACAGCTTATAGCTGCTGCTACCTGGAGACATCTGGGAGTGCAAGTGGAAATATGAATACGTTAAGGGAAACTCAACAGTGACAAATGTTTACAGAGGTCAAGTAACTCATAGCAGCCAGCAGTCAGAATTCTCTGGTATAAGGAAGCAAAACTGGTTGCTATTGGTTGCTAGGCCACTATAAAGTTTGCCCCGTCAATGAATTCTCATGATGACATTTTAATAAGATTTAATCACTGGACAGGAAGTAAAGTGAGGTACCTGAAAGGAATAAGAGCCAATTGCCAATAGCCGATTTTGCAAGATGATGCCTTTATTTATATAACATTATGCCCACAATACATGCACAATTTGATTCTGTAAATTACCTTTTGTGTGCTTCCTGTTTACTGCGACACTCTTCACAGTAATATTTGTATTCGCTACAAAGTGTTTCTGTGTTACTAAAGCCCCTGCATAGAAATATTAAGGGAAAAAAAACAAACAGATACAGTTTAAGGTGCATCATGTACATCTTTTTCTGAGTTTGCATTTTCAGCTGATCTGGTAATTTATATGGCTGGTTTACATGTCGAAATTCACGTATAAAGTTTTGTGACCACTATAAGCTACACTAACTCATTACATTTATTTCCTGGACTATGTGGAACCACAGAAAAAACAAAAAAACTGCGGAGAAAAATGAATGAACATAGACTGCAAAGCCAGCAGACTGGGCAGTTAGATCAGCATTTCAACGCTTCCAGGAAAAGTAGTTGCACTTCCTATACTTTAAAAGCTTGATGATACAGAATGACAGACGGATGGAAATGGTTTCTATTCCCTTAAACAAAAACACCCCAACCATCTTTAACAGGAAATCCTGTAGCTGAACTGGACTTGTGTTTTTAACACTAGACAGCTTAAAATAAAGCAATATTTCAGATTTCTTGATATTTCAACATGCACTGGTTACCTTAAACAGTGAGTGATTGACGTGTTTTGTTCTACATCAACGGAAAGATCTAAGAAATCTTCATCTTTGCTGCTTATCTGCAATTAACATAAAGACAAAGTAACTGAATTACAATGCTTCTTATACAATTATATATTTTTCCAATTTAAATCCAGCTTGGTTGGAGGGCGGCATGTCAGTTACTCTGAAAAATGTTATCTTTGAAGATGTACTGTCCCCTTTACAAAACAATCAAGAAGACATATAAAGCCCAGTAACAAAAATATTTTTAGCTTGATATCTCATTTCTAGTTCTTGAAAAACATTTACTTTAAAATAAACTTTAGGAGGGGCCGACGGTTAATCTGGCAACATCTGCAAAATGTATGGTGTCTGATTATTATTATTAGTGTGAATTCGCCTGTCTTTCCCTAACTGGATACATCTTTAAAGTGCACCTTTCACCTCAAAACTAATACTAATTTAAGTTGTACTAATGAAATAAACATTTTTGTAAATATATATATATATGTGTATGTACATATGTATGTATATGTGTATGTACATATGTATGTATATGTGTGTGTGTGTGTACGTGTGTGTACGTGTGTGTGTGTGTACGTGTGTGTGTATCTCCGTTATCTTCCCTGTCAGCCTGACTTATTTCCTCTGTGGGGGGTGGGCGGGGCTAGATGAAAATTGACATAGCTCCTCCACTCAGACCCCTGCTAGATCGTGTTTTAATGGATCTGATGTCAATCATCATTTAGCCCCACCCAACCTAACTCCAGAAAGAAAAGTCAGGTTGACAGGGAAGATGTTTATAAAGGCACATTTTTTAAAATAAATTTATATTTACAAAAATGTTTATTTTATTAGTAGAACAGGTAAATATATATATATTTACAAATACGTTAATTTCATTAGTACAACCTAAATTAGTATTAGTTTTGAGGTGACGGGTGCACTTTAAATTCACATTTTTATTTTTCAGTCTAAACCTACCAATTCAGTTTTGGGCTGGCCAAGCTTGCACAGAAGTCTGCGACAATGATCATTTAATACGACCAGCAATAAATACACCAGAAGATCAATTAACGAGCCTTGAGTTATGCTCATTCATTATTAAGAGGAGCAATTAAAATTTTAAGTGAAAAATTTAGCAATAGTTTAAAACAGGGGTCGGCAACCTTTTGGGCTGAGGGAGCCATATACGTGCGGCTCCCTCAGCCCTTTTGAATCCGGAGCCGCTGACGTCACATGCGGCTCCGGATTGGCTAGCAATCCGGACTAGAGGTGACGTCAGCGGCTCCTGATTGGCTAGCAATCTGGAAGCACTGAGAGAGCTCTCTCTCTAAAGTGCTTGTCGGCACACTGTAATGAGTGGTGCTTGCACTGCTCGTCATAGTAAAAGAGCCAGATATGGACATCAAAAGAGCCATAGGTTGCCGACCCCTGGTTTAAAAATGATTATGGTTGCTCATTTGTGATTGGACATCACCCATAATATTTTTACAATTTTCTGTTGATTGCAACAATCATTTGTTGTTAAGGAAACAGGTCTGTGCCGGGGATGTACAGTCACTGATTTAGGATGAGTTATAAATATGAAATATTAATGACATTTTGGCAATAAGACTTATAAGAAGGACAATAAGGGAGGGGGGCTTTAGGTCAGTCGTGCTTAGGTGTAGTGCAGTTTGTTTGGATGTAGATGAATCTGTAAATAAATAAATAAATGGTATTACCGTTTCACAGGTAAGACATCTGGTTTCATTAGTCAACGTTCCCTGAAAGATCTCATGAACCCACGTGGGATCAGGTGTGCTGTTGTTGTTCTCATTGTCGATGTTACCATTTGGTATCCTTCCATTTTGTTTCTCTTGTTTTCGTTCCTCTTGCAAAATATCTGCTATCGTGTTTAGTAGATAGTTCAAGAATTCATGAGCATCTTGTTGCATGTAGTTGTCAAAAAGCTCTGGAAACAATCAGGTTAACCAAAACCAAAATTAAAAAAAAGTATTTAGAGAATTCTGGGTAAATAAATGAACAGCAAGCCCTATGTATGTATGTATGTATGTATGTATGTATGTATGTATGTATGTATGTATGTATGTATGTATGTATATACATATATATATACTGTATATATATAAAAATGGGATTTTTGTTTTACTCTCAAGCTGTGGCAACACTTGCTGTTTTGCAGCTGAACTAATTGTAATAAGGCTTATTATTATGTATGGTGCAAAACAAAGTATCATGTGTGGATTACACCAAAGGAGACAATGGGTACTATTTTTCCAGGTGAGCTACAAAAGGATTCAGTGCAGCCATGGCCTTAATGTAGAAGCAGGGTAAAGCTTAGCAACTGCTTACATGAGAAACCTTATTCATGGTGACAAAATCACAAAACACCACTAAATGTGATATGGCTGCATGGTATATGTATATGATGACGTTAAGATCTAAAAAAGCAAAACTTTAAAAATATTTGTAAAATGTATAGAATTGCAAAGAGTTTCTAGAATATTGTTTCCTAGCATGTACTGATTATTAATTCCCAAGATGAAAACCCCTGTAAGAGAAGGTGCTGGATGAAGAAACAGGTTGTACTGAAAGGCAGAAGCGTGCTGGCTGGGCCCAAATCAAAATTTATACCGGAGGCCCATAGATCTGTAGTTACAGCATTGACTGAAGTCAAAGATGAGGCAAGTTAATATATAAAATATCATTTGGAATGACACAGAAGTTATTCAATTACAACACTTAGCAATAAAATTCCTAAATTCAACTTCAAAGATAAGGCAGTCTGTTTTTATCTTTACTGAAAGCAAGCCATGTTGTTACACTGATCTCACCTAGTCCCATTGCTTTCTATATGCTTTACAGAAAGCATATACATAGGAAGTGTGCCCAAAAGCACAAGCTTTAAAGGTAAATGTCATACTTTCTAGAAAATGTAGAGTTTTTGGAAGAACAGATTGAATATACAGTAACTATAAATGCATTGTCTGGCAATTTCATACTTTGGTGTTACTGTTTTTAGTAATACAAATGAGTGCAACTCTGTATAGAGTCAGTGAGATATGGAGGAAAACAAGAAGCCTTCATTTTCCTCTACTCTTGCTGAAAAATGGAAAAGAAACCCTTTATGTTATGTCAGCCTATTGTAACAAGGCAAATATTCGTCACTCACAAAATACACGTTTCTAAGGAAACTTACCATTTTCTTTCCGTAATCTTGTAATAAATTTCTTTGGTGGGATTACTCCGACTTTTTTCTTCTGTGTAGCTATGCTGTGGAACAGGTCTGCCAAGCAAGTCAGAAGATTCTCCTTTTTCCTAGGCTGGCTCTTGTACGCAAGAACCTTCTCTCGAAACGGGCGGCAGAAATAAAGTGCTTGAAGAACGGAATTACAGTAGCATGTGTTCCCAAACTAAAAGGGAGCAAACAGAGAACATACAGCTTCAACGCCATGACTAAAAGACATCACTTCCAGAAGTCAGTCAGTCTCAAGGATAAGGGTTATAACTGGGTTTTGGATAACTAATTCATCACAAAGTAGCTTTAGGAGTAAAAGGTATTTAAATAGTTTGCGACTTTTTTCTGTTTGTTTCTTTTGGAGAGTAGAAATGCAGATTAACTGCAAGTTAATCATGTGTGTATACACAGCAAATACAGCTTTTTCTTTTTGATCTGAAGAATTTTCATCAGTATTACATGTATCTATTGGTATCCAAAGGTATCTTGAATATTAGAATTCAAAATACCTTTTATATACCAATAGATACATGTAGTACTGATAAATTAAGGTACATTAGAAAGCAACAGCTAAAGGTAATGGCAATTCTTTGCCCAGAGCCTATATATCCCTTTTAAAAAGCAGCTGAAAGTCAAAAATGATCTGAACTATTTATTTTTCAGACAAAGGTTGCACTCGTTGCCTGGAAACAAAGATACAGTGCTTTCTCATTTTAAAGAGTTTGTAGCAACAAATGCAGCAGGGAATCCGGAGAGCATGCTTGATCTCCTGAACTAAGGAAAGTTAAGAGGGAGATCAGGAGGTAGCAGCTGAGAAAACAAACAGTGTAAACAAAAAAATGCTTATTTTAGAATAAATGAAAATTTTATTGACCTTCACTTCCCCTTTAAAATGAAATACATTAAGTAAAAATCCATGGAATGAAAGCATGTAAAGTACCTAATGCCTAGGGATGGGTTTCTTTCTTTATTTAACAATATGCTCCCCCTAAACATTTTTAGCAAAGAATGAAAAGGCTTTGTGCTTCAATACCATAAATAATGTACTTAAACCTATAACGGGGTTATAATACATGGTTTGAAATACACAGTGGTAAGATGTTACTGAGGCAGTGATACAGACATATAACTGTTCCATATACTTCATATTTAATCTGCACAAAATTCTAAGAAGGGGAAAAGTTCTATAAAATAAATTTGATTTACAGATATTTACAGAGTTAGCCTTTCTTGAGCAATTCAAAAACGTGTATTATCTAAAGTTTCACTGTAAACAATGACACAGGGTGGGTGCAAAAGATAAAAGATGTAAGGCCTTTCCTGTCTCCATAGCAATCTTGGGTTGGGCAATTACATAGATGGCCGAATGCAACGTAACTGTACATTCCTAGCTAAACAAAGAGAACTGCATGGGAATGAGAAGTCAGACTGCTCAGTGGCTTAACATGCATCAGACTTCAATTGTTTATGCGGTCACATAAACCAGAATCACTGTGAAGAATGGAGAAGCACTGCATCATGAGAGGTGTTACAATATTAGTAAATGTAATACCAATTATAACAGGTGCCGATTCTCTTCACTTTCTCTTCCTGCTGCGCTTGCTCTATTCAGAGAAACGGAGAGGAAGCGAAGTTTAGAGGATTGCGGCAGTTGTCAAGAACAGAAGAAAGCAGCAGCGTACAAAGAACAGTGGCAGCGTCGGAGCTTAACTCATCTATCACTAAGTATTTCCACCCTGCTCTTTGCAAAACGCCCGTTGAAAAAACAAGCCTATAGTTATCCCTTAAACTAAAGTATTCTGGGTGAAACAATGGCACAAACAAGAGCTGAATCTAGTAAATTAAAAGTAATAAAAGTGTAAATGTATTTTATTTTGTTTTTTGCCATGTGTATTATAAAGGATAATAAAGCCACTTCTGTAGTTTATAAGGATATTAAACATTACCTTGAAGTTCCATGCCCTGTATAACTAGGCCTGCAGCATCATCATGGAACTCCTCGGAGTCAAATAATATCCTTATAAATTACAGAAAGGCCTAAATTATCTTTTTACATATACACTGCACACATTGACTTACCGGCGTAATGTGTGGTGGCACAACTGCAGCAGTTTTTAATACGCCTATAGTATGGGGAGCTTGAAAGAAAGGAGGGGGTGCTTCAAGTAGATAGACCAAGTGCAGAAGGGTTAATTTGTAAACCCAGTTTTGGATGGAAACACTAGATTATTGTAAATATTTTCCACTACAGTTTGTTTCCCTCTCTTTGTGAATTAAATGGCCTATTTCTCTACGAACAACAGGAAGAAACCCAGAGGTGACTTTAACACAACTTTTATCCATAATCCCCCATCACTAATGAAAAGTGTAAATTTTTAGACATGTGTCAGGAGGCAGAGATACAACAATAGATGTGTATTCTCTATCCACATATCACTGTCTTCTGCCTCTCCCTTCCACTATCCTAATAACAAGGTTTTTCGCTAACACCTGATGAAGAAATAAAATTGTATGCGCCTACGAAATATCAATCAGAACTGCCTATGTGCTAGAATATTGTACATCGACTAGCGCAAAGTAAAGATTTCTATTTCTTTAAAAACCTGTCTTTTAAAGGCCAAATTGAGACGTACATTATCCACTAACAATAACAACCCTGCACACTATGTTTAAAGCATAAGCAATAATAATAGCAGCAATTTATGCTCCGTATATTCTCCTGCTGCAATAGTGAAAAACTCGAGAAACAGCATTAAAATAAACATTTCTGCTTTAGCTCAAGCTTTGAAAGGTTTAGTCACATGGAACATGTCAAGATGTGTTTTCAAGCTGGCACTGACCAGATAAATGAAAAGATCTACATAACAAACAAGAGAGGAGCCATAATGAATGCAGGGT
>WMED01012903.1:0-14636 GCA_019650415.1 Pipa parva
TGTGGAGCTTCCGGGAGGTGGGGTAAAGCAGCCGAGCTCAGCACACTTAGAAAGAAATGGAGACTCACCCGCGCAGCCGCACTAACAGCCGATTCTTTCTAAGTGTGCTGAGCTCGGCTGCTTTATCCCACCTCCCGGAAGCTCCACACGATTACCCGATATTGCAGTTTTGCAATATCGGGTAATCACTGTGTGCGATAGTATCGTGAACGATACATATCGCACACCCCTACTCTCCCCTCTTCCTAGCTTTGTCTTTATATGCGCTGGCTTCGTTTCTCTCTATCCTCAGCATTCCTCCAGCGTTCCTCTCTATCCCCGGCGTCTTCTCTCGCTGCGTAACACGCAGCTCAGCTGAGCCGCGGCTCAACAGAGCGGCGTCTAATGAAAGAGCCACACTGAAGGCCCGAAAGAGCCGCATGTGGCTCGCGAGCCGCGGTTTGCCGACCGCTGCTTTAGATTATACTAAGGGAACTTTGGACACCATGCTATTGTCATCATTTGTTTTTCCTCTGTTTGTGATTATGCATGTGTCTTGACAAAAGTAATTTCCTTAGTATTATGAGGTTCTTCTTTTTTTTTTTTTTGTTTTGTTTTATCATTCAGACTGACATGCTAGTTTTGGGTCATGTATAATGAGAATGGGATATTTAACATTACAGGTCAGTGTTATTTCAGCAGGGAACATTTATAGTACATATTATGTGTACCCTTTGCTTAGAAGACTGATTGTTTAGTGCTATTACTTTCATAGAGATTTAGTACAGGAGCCAAGTGAAAAATGCAGAATTATTTCAGAGAAATAAGATATGTTATTTCATTTTCTTTCAAATAAAATAGTTGGCTGTAATCAACATAGGGGGCTAAAAAGCAGAGAGCAATAGAAATCAGAAATTCAGTTTCAAAGACAGCAGGTTTAAAAGTCCTTTATGGGAATAACTGCCATTCCTTTCCAAAATTGATTTTTTTTATTAGTGAAATGTAACAAACACATTTAACAAGGAACAACTATGTAGTTGCATTGCCTTAAATATATTTGTAATTTTAGTATTGGTAAACAGAATAGATGAAAAAGCAGACAAAAAAGAGAGCTATGTGCTGTAGATTATAAACCTTCAAGCGGTTATTGGCTAAAGTCCAAATTTTTGTGTAAAGGTGTGAATTCTCTAACTAAAGACAGTTGCAATAGACTGCTACTGTAGCAGTCGCATCTTTATAACACGAATTATTGTCACGGTCCCAACTTTACAATGGGAAATCTGTCGTGGTCGCAGATTTACTATGGGAATCCACTGTTTGAGAGAATTTTGACAGTTAAATTCTCACTTTAGTTAATAAACCCCTCAGTCCTTACTTAGTAATTCTATTTACCTGATCGATCTAGCAGCAGTACACTAAGGGGGTGATTTAGCAAGGTACAAACGCACCTTGCGATGCTTCCCCTCGGCTCGCACATACTGTTATGCGCTCGCTGATGTCCTGCATGCGGACATCAGCGAACACTTTAAAGAGATTGCAGTCTCGGCGAGACCACTCGAGTCGCCTTGCCAAGACTGGAATCCCTTTAAAGCGTTCGCTGATGTCTGCATGCAGGACATTAGCGAGCGCATAACAGCATGTGCAAAGTGATGCGAAGGATGTGTGTAGTAGTGAATGTTGTAGCTGGTAGAAACTGTTCTATGCATTTCGGTGCTAAAAAGACTTTGTTTTATGAGCTTCTGTTGGCTACTACCTTGTTTCTAGACATTTTTCTTCACAATCACAGCACTTTCAATTGACTAGGGAAGTTTCTGGTAGTGTAAATTTTTATCTAAGGAAATTCCTGTATGACTGACTGATTTTCTGCATCTGTTAGCACTGGGTGCCCACATACATTTAGCCCTGTTGTGTATGTATGTTGAGAACATGCAGCTATATTCAGTTAAGTCTTAGCTTTGTCTTTTATAAAGGTTGTTTATGATGACTGCCCTGATTTCTTCTTCCCAGTTAATGCTGTTTTGTTTTTTCTCTTTGTTTTGCTATCCAGCTAGAACATGTAAATCTATCTGCTGCTCAGACACTGCGGGCGGCTTTCATAAAGGTAAGATTGTTCAAAACAGTGAAAATATAGTTATAGTACTGCAGTTGCTTTCAATGATAAAAAAATTTATTTTCTTTATATAGATTCTATATTTGTAAGTAAAACACACATGCGCACACACACAACAAATAAGTAGCTTATTGGAAGTAACTGACACATTTCAGTCTATACAATTAAAAAGCCTCAGTTGTTGGTCCAAGTCCACAAAAAAAAAAAAAAATGTTTTTTTGTATTCAAATATTTTTTTCCTATTCCTTAATTTTCAATCTGGTTGTTTGTTTTTTGTCTAAATGGAGAGAGTGAACGGTTAGCAAACTTGTGCATAATAGAACATTCACCAAAGAATAGATGTTTAGCCATCATTATGTTATAAAGCTAAGCTGCACTTTACTATTTTTTGTACAAATTTTCTACAGGTGAGAAAATGGATTGTGGTTTTAAAATAAATGTATAATTAAGGATTTTCCTTCTGACCCACCTTGCTCTGCTTTCCTTTTTTTTTTTTTTTCTTCCTCTGATAAGCTGACCTACATTTCTTTTTAGATGAAGCAGATTAGTGGTTTCCTTAGGTTACTGATACTTGTAATGAATCACACTTACCCAACCTAGTAGTGTTTCTGACCAGACATAGTGGAAGCTTTTATTTGTGTACGAAATTTTTTCCTGAGCATTTATCACTATTTTGCTCTGCTCTAGTCTGTTTGACAGCATTATTTGTACCAATTGAGAAGAAGTCTATTAAAGGAGAACTAACGCAAGAAAATACAGTTGAAATATTACCGGGTACAAGTTAAAAAGTGATCATTTGCATCAGGAATAGAGCAGGCACTAGTAAGAAGGGTTGGTTAATAGCGCTATGTGTACTGCTCTTTCAACGCTTAGTCCCCACCCACTAAGAGAAATCAGTGGTCCAAATGAACATCCGAGTCATCACGCTCAGTTCGCACATGTGCAGTGATAACTTACACAATCAAAGGTCCTTCTACATCAGGTGACATTTGATTGCATAAGTGATCACTGCGCATGTGCGAACGGAGCATGATGACGCGGACATTCATTTGGACCACTGATTGCTCTTAGTAGGTGGGGACTAACTTTATGTAAATGTATTGTCTAAAGCTTCACAGAAATGTTGGATATTTTTTTTAATTTTTGTTTAGTATTATGGTGATATTAAATCCTGATTTGTGCTTGTGTTTGAATGCAGTAAAATGTTACTACATCAGTATTCAAAGAAAACCAACTACCTACAGGAAACCTATTTATAATGTGATGCTGTGCAAATAATTAAAATGCCCAGTGTAAATATATATATATATTTAGTATGGCAGCAATTTTTCCTCTGTTATAACGTTTTTATTATTATTCTCATCAAATTTTTGTTAATTCTACAGGCAGAAAAAGAAAACCCAGGGCTTACACAAGATATAATTACAAAAATTCTTGAAAAGAAGAGTGTAGAAGTTAATTTTACAGAGTCTCTTCTGCGTATGGCTGCTGATGATGTTGAAGGTAAAGTGAGGTGAAAGGTTCCCTTCCATATTGCTAAAAAATATTGAGAAAAATAATTGCCCACCCCTTTCAAACGCTAATTTAATTTGTCGGCTTCACCCTCAGACATCTTTTATGGCTGATGCCACACAAGCAATTTTTCCCAGTGGTGCAGAGTGTTGTAACAGCCTTAGGATGTCTAAAAATGGTATTTTTATTTATGAGGTAAGCTGATGTTCAGATCGTCGGTAGAACCTCTACAGTTCTGTTTGGGATGGCAAAATCCAAGCTTAAAGAGTAAACAAGGCAGCATCCAAACTGTAATTAGAAATTGAATGTACTCTGTTCTTAGAACTCACTAGGACTTTATTTTTTACATAGTGGTTACATATTACCCAGTACTTGTTGGATAGCATTAATCTCAGCCATTCAAATCCGATCCTGCCACAATGGAGTTTACAATCCTATTTCCATGCACAGGCACTCATATCAATTAAAGGGGATGGAAAGTCAAAATTATTTTTAATATCAGTTTATCCAAAAACAAAGCTTTTATTTTTTTTTTCATTGTCCTGCTTTTACCTGCATAATTATTGTCCTACAATTACATGCTTGTGTACAAACAAATCATCTAGGGCACAGTTTTGGAACATTTCAAGATTTTCATTGCTGAAACCTACTTTTTGGAATTAAAGCAAGGTTTTTAGGTTTCAAGCAAACACTGTGCAATGCTGTGTGCATTTAAATGAGCATAGGAAGCCTAAAAAACAAAGCATGTTGGCTAGGTTTAGTATCACTTTAAGAGCAGTAACTTGGCAACTAGTTCACCTACAATTTTTATAGACTTTGTTTACGAAAGCGGCCTCTTCCTAAATGCTTGCTAGGCATACAAATGCTCTACTTCGTTTTTTCGTGGCTCATGCATGCACTATGAACCTGCTTATTGACCAGAAGCCCTAAGGAAAATGCATGTATGGTACTCTGACACAGTAAGTGAGCAAATACTTGGTTGTGCTAGTTTTACTGTGTAATGTAGTTTTTCTGCATACTACCTTTCAACAATACTTAACCATTTAGTGCAGAATTATTCTATGTATATTTCTGTGATGTGTTTTAAATCTTTCATTTGGTGATTATTCCTCTTTTAGAGTATTTGATTGTCAGGCCAGAGTCAGAATTCCAGGAGTTGAATGAAAAAGCAAGGGCACTTAAGCAGATTCTTAGCAAGATCCCTGATGAAATCAATGATCGAGTGAGGTTCCTTCAGACAATCAAGTAAGTATTGTTTCTAACAAATATAACCTGCATTCTTTACTAACCTCTATTTTTGAACTGAAAGAAAGAGTTGCATGCAGTGGTAGCAGAACATTCAATTTTTTTTTTTTTAAATAGGTATAATATGTAATTATATACAGTATACAATCTGTATATAACAATCTGTCATTCTTTTTATTACAAGCATTTATAATTACTGCACCAGCACCAATATAGAACCGTTTGAGGATCTGAATATGGGAGCTGGTAACTATGAATGGTTTTTGAATGAAGGGAGTAATGGAATGGTGTGTATTCACATAATATATAGAAAGTAATCGGCACACAAATACTGTTTATGAGCTAGAGTTTTTTTTTATCTGTTTCTGTAAACTGAAGAAATATATATGATCCTCAACAAGTCTTATTTTATGTCAAATTTCTTTTTCTAAGAATAGCTACATAATGAGGCAAGTAATATGGTTGATATGTAATCTCAGTGACCTCACACAGTTGCATCAACGAAGGTGTTAGTCAACATTTTACCTATAATTTGTTTTCCTGTTCTATTAGTGTGTGTGTGTATAATAAAATATATATATATATATATATATATATATATATATATATATATATATATATATAAAATTCCACTGTAGATACCTGCTAGGTGCTGGGAAAACACAGACACCTGCAGCAAAATACAGAAATGGAGTTCCCAAACCCCATGTAATCAAACAGTCAGCAAAACTTTTTAATTCATATCTCAATAATGTAAAAAAGTATTAAGATGGTTTAATAAGGTCAACGCTTTGGGTATTGAGAAAGGCTAATAGGCCACAGCTGAAACATATCATTCATATATTAATTTTGGTCTTCTGATTGCAGCTAATAAACTTGTTTGCAGCTATTAACTCAGAAATAAAGTTGTTATAGTTACCTGGAAAACAGAATTACATTCCTTTAGACAAAGGTATACCTTTTACATTAATATCCATCTTGAATTTGAGAAAAAGATTTAAACTGTCTTAACAAAGTCTGAAATTTCATGGAAGCTTTTTTCTTTTTTGCTCAGAGACATAGCTAGTGCAATAAAGGAACTTCTTGATACAGTCAACAATGTATTCAAAAAGTACCAGTACCAGAATCGCAGAGTAAGTATGTTTTTCTAGTTTATTTTTCTTTAGCTGTTGGAAGTATAAATGTATTTTCTAAATTTTTAACAGAGGAAGCCAGTATTTATATATATATATATATCTATAGTTGTATGTGTTTTATTCTCCCACTAGGCACTTGAACACCAAAAGAAAGAATTTGTAAAATACTCCAAAAGTTTTAGTGATACTCTAAAAACGTATTTTAAAGATGGAAAGTAAGTATATTGCTGCATAAGGTTTGTATTTATTACTATATATTTTATATATATTGTTGTGTATCAGGCTTAGATTGAATGTTAATGCTCTAGAATTATGGAAAAACACAATTCCTTTTTTTTTTTTTTTTTTTAAATCAAAAGTTACATTTGAGTGCAGGTTGTGGCTAGTGTTTGAGAAGTCGCACTTGTTCAAGGAGTACCAGGAAAACTGTTGCATTTATAAGCCTTTTTTCTTACAACAAATGTGTTGCAGTTTTAGCCATAATATAAACTTCTACAGTTGCAATTCCTCTTCTGCAAATGTAGTTCACTGTAAATTACTTGTCTACCTTAGATCATTGCTATTCAACATATAGCAAACATAACAGAACAGAAGTTATCTTACAAGATCAGCTGTAATACTCACAACATCCTTTAATGCTGGATTCAGTACCAAACAATATGCAGTAGCAGAGTCCTCACAAAGGTCAAATTTGGAAATTTTTTATTTTGTTTTTTGTACACAAACACTTTAGGGACCCTAACTAAGTGTGGTATGTCCACCTACCCCTCTATCTTCTACTCCTTTCCCCTTGTGCCACCAAAAATCACTAAGTCTGACTTGCTAAGTATTGTGCAACCTACTGCTCTTACTACACAAATTTCCCTATGCTGTTTACTACTTGCCATAGCATCACTTTCTTTCTCCAAGGATGCCAACATTTGTTTAGTGCACACCTTTCTTTGCATCATGTGTCTGCTCTCTTGCTCAATCTGGGCTGGAATGAGAAGGCAACCTTCCTCTTGCTCTTATCTATTAAAGAACATGTTATTTGATTGTGCTGACCCCTAAACCCTTGCTTGTGCACTCTGGAGGTGAACACTTATATCAAAACCCATATATATTAGAACACTTACATGATCCCTTATACACAAAAATGTACACATTACAGAACATAGTCAAGGACTTAGGCTGTACTCACAAACAAAAAATCCACAAACTGTGTGCACCACTAGAGAGGTAATTGTGCCAAAAAGCAGGCACTAACATGGATAGTTATTGAAAAAATAGTGGACAATTTCAGTGGTTACATTTTGAGGTGAGACCTTTTTGTTTGTTTGTTTTTCACATATCTCTTTCATTTCCTCCCCCAGGGCATTAAATGTATTTATAAGTGCCAACCGCCTAATTCATCAAACCAACTTGATTCTCCAGACCTTCAAAACTGTGGCCTGAAAACTATAAATGACTAAGAGCTGTAATTTTCAGTGGTTGACAAAGCTACTTTATTATGTAAATTAAGTTTTGACTGTATAAATTATCAGTTCCGACAGAGGGACATAAATGCAGGATGTTAAATGGGATTATTGCCATCTTACACCATATTTTTGTAAGATTTATTGTAGCTTATCATAATCTCACAATGAAATTTTGCATCACTTTTTGCTATTATCATTCTTTTCAGAATTATAAGCCAAAAGAATTTACGCCTTAATGTGTCATTATATAACATTCCTTATAAGAATTGTAAATATTGGTGTTCTGTCTCTGACATTTTAACTTGAAACCGAAAAGCTGCAAGATTATGTATTTAACAATATTTGGTGGCAAATATTCAATAAATAGTTTACATCTGTTAAACTGGATATATTAGTGTTTTTTTGGTGTTTCAATTAATTGGTCTAAAGTCTTATTCTTCTGCTAAAATCTGCTGCTAGCGGTAGAGTGGGCAATTCATGTGCATTATTTATTCTAACTGAAATGTTATTACAAAAGCACTACAATGAAGCAATAAATGAATTCTGACTTGTGTTGGTTTTGGAAATCCAAAAAGTAAGAGGAATGTGTAAGAATTACAAACAGTACCAAATATTATCATATTCTCTTAACAGTAGTTAAACTGAGAGTAATGGGACTGTAAGGCAAAAGATAATAGGGGTACATGTGCTTGATAGATAGGGGAAGATTCAGTCTGTTCCTTGACTGCAGGCTATATGTATGTAAATCTGAGTTGGTTCATAAGCTCTTTTCTTCTTTGCGGGAAACTATTTTAAGTCATTGAGGGTTATTATTTTAAGGAACATTGTGAGGGAGCATATTTTACTGGTACAGTAACTATGCATGCTTTGAATTAAATTTCATCCAGGAGTTAATTTAAAATGTTTAGTAGAAAGATGTTAATAGAGTTGTGGTTGAAGTTAAAATGAATGGAATACACAAAGAAAAAGCAAGTAAGGTCAAAATTGCCCTAATTTGCTGACACCAACATGGTTTGGAACACATTTCAGAATAGTTTCTTAATGAATACAAAATTCACTGGGTAAATTCTGAAAAATATTTGTAGAATCCATGTTTGTTTTTCTTCGAACAATAACATTTAAAAAAATCTCTAAATCTTAATCTCTTTTCATATTGAAGTATAGTCTGGAATTAAGGGGAAATTTAGTTTTATTCTCAAATAATTTGCTGTAGGTAAACTGTAAATTGCCACATTGTAAAACTTTTTCACAACTGGTGGAATACCAGTATGGCACACTGACTGAGACTGACTAATTTAGCCATAATTGTTTTGGTTATACAAGAATTTACTAATGTTCATAGTAGACATTATCAAGGATTGTTTTTAACACTGCATTAGTTACATTATTTTGACATCTGACCCATGAAAGGAATGCATTTTTTTAAACTTTCTGGAACAAAAGTTTCTTATTTGGAGCATTGCATTCTTCCCTTAAAACCTATTTAATAAAGTCATGGACTAGGAACTAGTTTTGGCTTACTAGATGATTCTTCAGGTTTTACTTCAGATTTCTCTCTCATAAAATAGATATGCAGATTCACTCCCTCTAAATTAAATTCAGTTTCTCCGTCAATTCTTCTTCTGAAATTCCACCATCTGAGATGTTGGATAAAGAAAGAAGATGCTGGAACTCTGGCAAGCTGCAATGGATTGAGACCTGCTCATACTCTGCTCTGGACTTTTCTATTACTGGTTGTGGCAGAAAGAAAAAATAAAATAGCCAGGGGATGGAGTGTATTGAATTTGAAAGGAATGCAGCCCATAAACTTCCATTTTTTTTTTTATATGTGTCCCCCAATTATCTGGCCTGGTTTGATATCCCCTGCTAAAGGATGAATATACAGTAAGACGCTGTTGCTTGTAAATCACTTAGCCATTCGAATAAAAATTAAAATATTAGCTATAAAGTAAGCAAATATTTTAAAACATTCCCATAGCACCAACCTTACTGCAGTGCAGTGAGAACCAGACAGAGACTCAGGAAAAAATGAATGCATGCAGTGTTTGGAATAAAGAGGAGGAGCTGTGAAGTAGAAAATGCTTCAAATAGCAAGTACGTGAAGTAGACAATGGAATTCATGTACAGGCACAATTGTTTGTAGAGTTCTAGTAACCCATGGCAACCAATAAGCAGTTTGCTTTCAGAATTCTAGTTTCCCTGTACCAGTTAATGCTAATAGCTGAATGATTGGTGTGGGTTACTAGACTTCATTTAAGATTGCCCCTGTTGATGAATTTCCTGTGTCTTTCAGTGTCAGAGGCGATGGAAGGCTGGGAGGTCCCTGCAGGGGTTTCCCTAGGGACATGGTGCCTCAGCCAATCCAGAGAACTTGCCAAAGCAATAGAGGTTGAGCCTCCTCAGTGGACTTGGTGGGAGACATCTGTCCTTCCTGCATGCAGGAAGTAGAAAGCCTCGAGGTAGAAGGGGGGACACAAGGAAATTAACCTATTGGTACCCACTACCATTTCAAGGACAGGAAATATGAAATTCACATTCTGCAGTTCTCAAAAAGACCAAAAAAGTAGCGCTAAAAGAACAAATATAACGTGAAAAAAAACGCCCAAATGGTGTGCAGCTTCTCCTTGATAAAAGAACAAGCGTGTGCCTTGAGCACTATGTATATAGTGCAGCTTGACAAAAATCTGTGAAAAAGAAGCGCAACAAATTCGCTCTAATAGTGCATTAAATATAAACACCAAAGTCACAGAAATGGAAAATTCCTTTTCTGTGACTTTGTTTATATTTAATGCACTATTAGTGTGAATTTGTTGTGCTTCTTTTCCACAGATTTTTGTCAAGTCACATTCTGCAGTGCTAATTAGCAGTCAGGATAGGCACATGCTGCTTTCTGTTTTAGGCATCTATATACCATGCATCTGAACTCAACACAAAAAAGCACTGCAGCAACTGGATTAATCCTCATTTTCCATCAAATACATATCCTAAACCATATGTTTACATGTATGCAAATTATTATCTTTAAAATAGGGAGATTTTTACATAAACCAGTTCTGAATGGATTTAAGTACATGACATGTATGCGTTTGGTATAAGTATGGACTACTTTGATACAGTATATATTTCTGGATGTTTAGCAGACATTTGTTTGCATTAAGCTAGACTGTGTGATTTGGAAAATATGCCATCATTTCTCTACTTTTAAAGCACACAAGAACATTGGTATGCTAAATGTGACATAAGTCACAAATGAAATAAGCAAGTAATTATATATTGATATTCATAAATGACCCTTTCATTGTGTCTTAACAATATTATTTTATCCTACTGCAAAACATGCCAAATAGGTTTAAACCTCTATAGGGAAACTTTAACCCCTTTGTCTCCCAGAATCATCACACTAAAATGTATTGTAAAACAGAAATAATGTTCAGGAATTCCACATTTAGTGAAAAATCATCCCTGTTATTAAACTTTGTATAACTTGAATATGCTAGTTGCTTGGTTACCCTTGTTCCTGCAGCTTATCTATTCACAGCTTTGCTACAGTAGGGCTGTATTCAAAGGAAAGTGCAAATTGTTGTGAACAAAGTAATTTACATTTCCCTGTATAAATGTAATAACCCTCTAAGTGATGTTTTTAACATCATTTCTTTGAAAAGTAGTCAATTCTTACCATTTCAGTAGAAACCCTGGAGTGTCATTTTTAAGGAAATTGTTTTTTCTGCACCCAGATTCAATCTCGGCCTTAGGGCTACACTAATTATGTACATTATTGTATGTTACAAGTTCGAAGATCAGAAAAAGAACTGTTGCCACTTGCATCATTTGAAAACAACTGATGCATTTAAATAATATTTTTTTTTAATACTGACAATAGAAAAATGTTTATTTAATAATATGGTAGCAATCATAGGTAATTCCTAGACTAGCAAATGTCTATTAAATGGTAATTTGTAGTACTATACTCCTATATCATGATTATCCTGTATATGTATGTATACCTTTGGGAGTACTGTGTAGCAGCTATGGGCTGGCAATTACACACTGAATCAGAATTGGCTTCTGGAGCGTCCCTGGATTTAAACTCCCCAGTGGACAACTCAACAGTGTCTTAGTTGTCTCAACTGAAATTTTACCTTCTCTGTTCATTCCCAGTCTGTGAGTAACCATAGAGATCTAGCAATAGGTATGCAAGGCAAGGAAATAATGTGGGATAGTATATTTGAGAGAGATTATGTGGATGAATTCAGATAAATGACAATTGATTGTTACTTGAGCTACAAAACCAACAATGTATACAAGTTCAGTGAGGGTGTCACAATTTCAGGAAGTAACACATGTAGATTACATAAATATCTTCCCTACCAAAATATGGTTATCCCAGTATTATCCTGTCGGTATCCCACTGTATATGATCTTGTTATATAAGGGCATGTATAGCTAGCCACTAGCTGGTAGAACTGAGTATAGTTATTGGAGGACTTTAAGATCCGGGTTCCTGTGACATAAGCATTAACTAAAGGCTAGTCCCAGTAAGGGACCAAAGCTAAATGCTTAAAGGGACCTGTCATTAATTTTACTTCATGAATCACGGATTTTAAAGGCCATACTGACAAAAGTCCACATTGGGCAGCATATATCCTCTACAGAGTTTACTTCTGGTGACTAAACCATTGTTATTTGCTGTAAAAAATGATTATGAATTGTGCAAAAAAGTTAATATATTTTACAACATAATAACAGACTATCTAAATTAAAATTAGGCCCTGTAAAATGTAAAACATTCTTCAAATTTAGATTTTAGATGGTCCATGGAAAGGTTCTTTTAAGATTAATATATATATATATATATATATATATATATATCCCACTTACCCAAAAGTGTTCAAACCCCTGATTAACACACTGGTTCTGGCAACATTTTTATTTATTTGCAGTTAAAAGGCATTTATTTCCATCCATAAAGAGGCATCACTCCATTGCTCTGTCTAAAGGCTTTTAAAGGTCACTGAATCTGAGTACCTCATAGTTGCTCATTTTATCAGTGATTTATAGCTATGAGTAAGAGCACAGGTTCAGTTACCATATTACTACATATCGTAATTGCTGGCATAGAGCAGGTGTACAGTATATCACGTCTATGACAATAGATTTTCACTAAAGTATTGGATAAACATGGAGTAAATGCTGCATATGGACAACTTATACAATTTAATCCAAGTGAAAAGGTACAATTATCATAAGCAGTAGAGCATGTATTCCTCACTTTAAAATGTTCAGTTAGTTACCTTACATATTTAGCCATAGGTCTCTAGCAACTGACTGTAAACGTTAATGGCCCACTATAATCATTATTTACACATAATCACTGTGCTTTTGATTGTATTCTGAACAGTCATAGAAAAAGAAGGAAAAAAAAATAAAAACAATTGAACGTATCTGTTGATGTAAGACACATGCTGCTTTGTTGACTAGCTTTGTGTGGCGTTGCCAGGAAACCAGCCATTGTAATACAGAAAGCAAATGTCTGTGGCAGTTCTTTATTAGCAATGCTGTTGACTGACAGAGGGAAAAACATCTCAGAAAACCATCATGCTAACTGCTTGAGTAAGTACAGAAATTGCAAGTTATAACTTGTGTTAATTTATATATTTATAATTGATACAGACTATACAGTATTACAGTCCCTATTCTGCAAAGATTTAAGAATCAGTTGATCCATTTTACAACCTGTTCTAATTTATTTTTTTTTTTTTTGTAAAGCAATGAGTAACCAGGTCATTGTACCTGAAATCCGACAGCCCGGTGCTCATATTGCTATTACACAAAGCAAAGATGGACCAGACAGAGGAAGACCTTTTCCTGAATCGATTGAAAACAGAATGAACAAAAAGGATTTTGCCGAAATTCAAAGACTTTTTCAGGCAAGTCATTACAATGTTGATATAATAACAGTACAGTATATATGATGTTTTAGCACAATGATATATACTTATATTCATTTTTTCATAAAAATAAATAAATACAAATACAAAAAAATATTCATATATTGTGGGGGATTACTCAAATAACTGGGGAACAGGTAGCGTGATTTAGCCAGTGAAATCCATAAGTATAGCAGTAACCTCCCCTTTAACTCCCAAGGTAGCAGCTTCCTTTAAGCACAATTCATGTAACATTTAATGTTGAGACAAAATAAGCAGCTGTATTACTCACAACACTGGCACCAATGCTCTGGTCACCTCTTAGCAGTGTGATACTAGAAGCAGCAGTTTTTATCCAGCAACAGCATTTTATCTCTCTCTACAGGAACACAGAGGACAGCATAGATCCCCTGCAGCACCACAGGGGTCCAGCAGCACCATAGCACAGCATAGGGCCCCTGCAGTACCATAGTGGTCCAGCAGCACCAAAATAACACAGCAGCACAGCATAGGGTCCCAGTAGTACCACGGGAACACAGCAGCACAGCATAGGGTCCCAGTAACATCACTAGAAAACAGGAGCACAACCACAGGAACACAGGGAAGCCTTAGCCCTGACCTCTGGACTCTGACCGAGAGCAGGATGTCAATCTCACTCACTGGAAACTACCCCTTCATTTACTCCTGTCACAACTTTGGGTTGTCATTCTGCTAGCGTCTTACACTGGCACTCACTACTGCACCCTATAATAGTAACTAACCCAGTCTTTTTTCACAGGACTCCTTCCTGTAACCTCCCTAGGGCTATAACAATATTTCTGCAGGACAACTTTTACCCTAGGGCACACCTAGAGGTCTCTTTCCTCCAGGTACCCTTTACTATGCACCAATCTCTTTTTCATAGGGTGGATCCTGATTTACATCAGGTTTGGGGGGAGAGTGAAAACTTTTACTAAGTGGAAAACTCTCTATAAATCCCCTTAATTAGTAACTTTAGTTCACCTGAGACACAGGTGAGATTTCTGGATTAACTCCAGAACTGGATGCTGCTTTCTCTATACTATATGCTGCTCCAGTATGCTGCGCACAATGTCACACAGAATAATAAACCATACCATATATCACATGTTATAACTATTGCACATTACACCATTTATACAAAATGAGTGAAAGGCTGGAAAAAAGACACAAGTCCATCTGGTTCAGTCTGTTTTCCTGCAATGTTGATCCAGAGGAAGGCAAAAAACCCATGAGGCAAGAATCAATTATC
>WMED01012904.1:0-14633 GCA_019650415.1 Pipa parva
CCTATCTGACATTCCTCCCCTGCCTATCTGACATTCCTCCCCTGCCTGCCCACCCTCCCCTGCATGCCTCTATTCTGACTTTACTCCAGCATTCCAGTGACGGACCTCCTGTCACCGCTTTTCCACACTGAGCTAGATTGAGCTAGATGGTGCTCTATTCACCGTGGTTTTGGTAAATAGAGGTGACAAGAGCCGAAGGCGCCAAGGAGTGTGCCGTCACACTCAACTTAGCTCAGTGTTGAGAAACGCTGACAGGCGATGGCTTGCTGTAACACTGGAGGAAGGTGAGTTCTTCAAATTTTCTTCAGCTCCTGTGGGACAAGAGGGAAGCTGATGTACCAGCACCCCCATTGGCCGCAGCAGCTGAAGAAAAGGAACATTTGCTCCATAAGACACATGAGCATTTTCCCCCATCTTTTGGAGGGAAAAATGCATCTTATAGAGCGAAAAATACAGTACTACCCACCCCCTCCCGAATTTTGCTAAATGTAACTAAATTGCACATGCGTATTATACCATTGCAAACATCATAAATGGGAACTCCTAACAAAAAAAGAATGTTCAGCTCCAAATTATTATTAGGTATCCATGTATTCTATTTTACCTTTTAACCAATATGGGTATTTAAGACATTTTCAGTTGTTAATGCATATGAGATATGGCAATATTTAGTTGGCTTTGGCAGTATTTTCATGTATGGTCTGAGCAACACATTAAAACTAACTATTATTAATTACTTTATTCCGCACTCTCTGCCTTTAGGCTTCTACAAAACTGGTTCTATCCTTTGCAAACCACTTTTGGAACTCGTCCATTTGCAAGTGATACAGTAGAGGTATGTAACGGTACTGGTACTTCCAAGGAAGCTAAATCTGAATATTATTTAAATGAATATTATTTTTAATATTGTTGTTATATTTTGACAGGGAAGTAAAGCTGTGCTTGTGACAGGATGCGATTCAGGATTTGGATTTTCTTTGGCTAAGCACTTACATTCCAAAGGGTTCACTGTGTTTGCAGGATGTCTGTTAAAGGTAAATTGAAATGCTGCAATTGCTGAAAGTATTGAGCTGCTTTTTATGTATTGAATAGTAGTTCTTGAGGCATCTGAAACTCTGATAATAAATGTTTAACTTGTCGGACACAGTGCACTGTTTGATGGTCTAAGTGGGTATTGATACATTATTGAAACTATATTTTGGAACCCCCTAGGGAATCCCTGTGAAAACCAAGGGGCTCCAAACTATACTTTCTGTATTAAGTAAAACATGTTTAGCCTTTTTCAGTGAATTACTTAGGTCTATGATTGTAATAGGATTATGTATGGGGTACGGTGCATTCTTTAGGGGATTGCAGTTTAAAACGTTTGAGTATCCCTATCCAATTAAAGACCTAATTGTGATACATTTGTATTTAAAATCAGTTGTTTTTTATGAGCATTGTGTATGTTTGTTTATACATCTTCACAGTTAAATGGACTGTAAATTTCCATTATGGTTGAGGTTAATTATTTTTCTCATGGGGCTGCATGAAAGGTTTGAGTGGTTTTAGAGGGCCGGATTGGTGTGCCTAGCTTGCTGGCACCTGTAGTGGTTGGCCACGCACCCCCCCCCCCCTCCATTTTTGCATGCTCGGGCCAGTCAGAGATGGTTAAAGGGCTGTACAATGCCCAGGTCTAGTCTGGTCCTTTTGACCCTGGGGGTAGTCCTTTTGCTGACATCTGCAGGTGCAATGAAAACTGTAATCAGCACAACAGGGGATAAAACTCTTACAATAATGCCTTATGAAAGATGTTATCTACAATGAATGTGAATATAATATTTCTATACATACAGTATAAATAGTTACAAATATGGGTAACAGCATAAACATCTATTTTATGCAGCGGTAATAGTGCCACCTTAACAACTGCGCTACTCTTCACTTATCATTTTTACTATACTCCTTAAGTATCATATGTCTAAGGCTGGCACATTACACTAGATCAGCGGTTCTCAACCTTTTCCGGCCTGCGACCCCCGGCGCTGACGTCACCACGCCGCACGTGATGGCATTTCAGCCGAACGTCATCGCGTACGTGCGTCACGTGGTGACGTTTGGCCGAAACATCATCACGTACGCGTGTCACCTGGTGACGTTCGGCCAAATCGTCATCACATCGCGCGTCACGTGGTGACGTTTGCGGCCGACGTCACCCCGCAGGAACCCTTATAAGAAGGGTTCCTGCGGGCACTTCTGGGTGTCGCAGCGGTTCTCAACCCCAGTGGGACGGCCTCGCGACCCCACAGGTTGAGAACCGCTGCACTAGATTCTTTTACAGTTGCAGACATTAGTAACCTTCATTGAGAAGACTGTTGAGCTTGATTGTATAGCTGGGTTCACACTAGCTTATTTTCAGCTGAACTTTTTAAATTGGGCTAATTATTGTCTGTTTTGCAAAACACAATAGCCTGTGTGGATTATGTGACAGGAAACAATGTAAACTATTTTTTCCAGTTCAGCTGAAAATCAGCTAGTTTGACCCCAGCCTTAGAGTAGCGAGACAGAAGATGGCAACCACAGGGTTCAGTTTCCAGCTTCCCATAATGATTGTTGTTGTTGTTATCCAATAGTAATGCAGTTTTATATACTCTTCTACACATCAATTACTCTTTAATATCAACATACTTAAAGAAATTAGTGCTGTTACTGTTTCGCAGCCAGCTTCAGGATGATGTAGTTAATCCACATACAAATAGATTGTTTTACACCCTAGGAAGGGTGCTTAAATAATTTTATTACAGCCGCACAGTTCATAACATTTAGAGGTTTCCCCCTTTTCAGATGCATGATCTAATCCAAGTCCTAAATGGATCATTGTGAGGTTGTAGCAGATTTGTTAAACATCATTTCTTAAGGTAATATCTACATAAATAGATTATGAAAACGCACCTTATTTAATTTGAATAGTCAGTGTGGAATCCTATCTTTTCCCTCTGTGATTTGTTTAGAACACTTTGTTCAATACAATAAATTTACTGTGGGTTGTTATGATGTTTGGTTTACATTTGTTATCATTGGTGCACAGGACAAGGGAGATGCAGGTGCTAAGGAACTGGACAGCATGAAGAGCGACAGGATGAGAACAGTTCAGCTGAATGTTGTCAAGCAGGATGAAGCGGACAGGTGTGTGGAGATCTTATGGGAAATCCTGAAAGATACTGACAAGGGTGAGGACTTTCAACACTCCATAACATTAAACATTTACAAGTATTAAAGGACCAGTAACACCAGAAAAAGGAAAAAATCCCATTTGGATTGGTACGCCAGTTATTCCTTTATAGTACTTGTAACTCATTTTATTGTACTTGCTTCTTCCTTTTCTTATTGCAGCCAGCCTTTATCTTTTGAGTAAACTTATAATTGGGTATACACCTGTAGTAGTGTATTATTGTTTATTATATATACACTGTATAATGGTAGTTAGGGTAGAGAGGTCGTGTTAGTCCACAGATGCAAAAAAACAAGTATTGCAGTATTTTGTGATACTTTTTTATTGGACTAACAGTCTTTTTAAATAAACAAGCGTTTGGAGAGTTAATTCTGCCTCTTTCTTCAGGTGGTTCAAAGCAATACTAAGTAAAAATAAGAATGTAAGAAGGATATTCTACTGAGATAATGGACTATAGAAAGCAGTCGAAAATATACTCGTCATGAGGGAGCCTAGGGAGGCTAGATTTTTTTAAACAACTAATTATATATGTATTTGTGTGAAGGTACCTTTAGTTTTTCTTTAATTGCTGCATATCCAGAAGATATCTGTATGTTGCACATTTGAGTGTTTATTGCTTTGTTTTAATATTTCATTTTCCATTTTTGCACAAGTGATTTTTTTTTTTTTTTTACATTGATACCATAATGTATGTATGTATAATTTTATTTATAAAGCACCACAAATTTACGCAGCACTGTACATTTCAGCGATACAAGTACAATACAGACATGGGAAAAGTGCATTAAACAATAGAAGTAAAATATCACAAGGATACTTCACTTTAAGTGCTAGGTTTCGGTTGACACAAGAGGTTTGGAGGTCCCTGTCCCACAGAGCTTACAATCTAAATAATGAAGTTTCTAATGCCACCTGCTTCAATCAGGTTTTTCTGATTCTGGTCAAGAAAATTACTTTATTTACAATTTAAAAAAAAATTGTTCCAGAGATGGAATCTATGCTCAGATAATTAGAAGTAACTTTTAATAGCTCTAATACTATTTAGTAAATGAGTGATGGTGCCTTTTTAGTTGATATGGTTCACTGTTCTTACCAAGTGGTAGAATTTCATTGTATCACTAGGAAATCTGAAAGACAGAACAAAACTGGTATGCTGAAACTTTGGTATAGTCAAGTCTGACCATAGAGACCCATCAGAAAACAGTGGTTATAAATGTTAAATCAGGCATATTTGCCCAGACTAATTAGGGGGTTATTCACTAAGGTGCGAATTCGACTGTCGAATTCGCAAACAGCGGATTCTCATAGTAAATCCACTACAGTTTCCCCATTGTAAAGTCGTAGCAATTTTCGCATAATAAAGTCGCGACACTTTTCCCATAATAAAGTCGCGACACTTTTCCCATAATAAAGTCGCGACTGCGACAATATTCTCATTATAAAGACGCGACTGCGGCAGTAGCAGCCTATTGCGACTGTCTTTTTCTGGCGAATTGGCACCTATACGCAACAATTTGGACTTTAGTGAATAACCCCCTAAAAATGGAAATTTGTAGTATGTATGATTTCTAAATATGTCCCTTCTTAAGAAGACTCATAAGAACTTCAGATGCCAAATCAGTTATTGATGATATTGAAGAAGTTTGAGCCAGTCTGCCTTTTCAGGTGATATAATGACTTTATGGCACTGCTATTCTGCCTGTTTTATAATGCATATGTAGAAGAATCAGAGCAATGGCATACTTATTGCATGCCTCTACTCACAATTCATTTTCCCTTTTCTCTTGTATAATTAATGGTAATAATTTTAGTATTTATTTTTCTAATTGTGGCATCATTACTGTGTTTGCAGCTTTATTATTTATTGAACTCTATAACTTAAAGTCAAGTGAGATCAGCACAACGTTACTGCCAATGTTTCAACCTTCTTTAGAAATATGTATTTTTACTTTTTTATTTTGTCAATTAAATACTAGTGTAGTCTAATGCCATAGCATACTTTCTGATCCATACCAGTGGTGAATGACCATTTTAAGTGCCTTGACTCTGCTTACCTCCTCCAGATTTTCTAGGACCAGATGTGATGTTTCCAGGTTTACAATAAGTTTTGTTAAAGCTGAATATTTAGTAGAGCTTTAAATGTCCACACCACTTTCCACCAATAAATCACAAATCAAAATGCACAGAGAATGTAAAATAATGAAAATTACTTTATTCCTAAGTGATTTTGACATGGAAATTTGAAACCACTTTAGCACAGCAGTTTTGGTGACCCTATTTAACAATCCTACTAGCTTTCATAATTTATGTAAGATTCTGACTGCCTAGAACAAAAAATAAATATCTTGATTCACATTGAGCTTAACTATGTTTTCCATTACTGCATGTACACTTTCAGGTTTATGGGGCCTTGTTAACAATGCAGGGATTTCTACCTTTGGAGAAGTTGAATTCACCAGCATGGAAACATATAAAGAGGTGGCAGAAGTTAACCTGTGGGGCACAGTCCGAGTAACCAAAGCTTGCCTGCCTCTAATCCGAAGAGCCAAAGGTAGAATTATCATGAATCTTTATCATCCCTGCCAAATAATGTTAGATGGATTTGTCATTTATTTAAAAACAGCATTGGATGTTTGATTAATTGTGCAATAATTACATAATTACTACTCCGGTTAAGTTAATAACTTTAAATACTTTTTACTCTGATGGCTCCTTCTTAAAATGTTAAAGTTTTTGCATCAAGTCTTAGCTATAAATCAGGGGTCGGCAACCTATGGTTCTTGAGCCAGATATGGCTCTTTTGATGTCCATATCTGGGTCTTTCACTGTTAAAGTGTGCCGGCAAGCGCTGTAGAGAGAGAGCTGTCTCAGCGCTTCCAGATTGCTAGCCAATCCAGAGCAGCTGACGTCACCAGCTTCTTGGTTGCTAGCCAATCAGGAGCCGCTGACGTTACCACGAGTCCGGATTGCTAGCCTATCCGGAGCCACATGTGACGTCAGCGGCTCCGGATTCAAAAGGGCTGAGGGAGCCGCACGTATATGGCTCCCTCAGCCCAAAAGGTTGCTGAACCCTGCTATAAATAATACCTTTGTAGAATGTAAGGTTGCCTTGTAGCACATTGTCTCACAGAGAACCACCTATGGAAAATTTGGTGACCAAGAAGTCAAGTTGGTCACAGATTGTATCTATAATACATGTTTGGCCTGTATATAAAAAATATCCTTGTGGGCTTTAAATTAATGTTCATTTCTCATTTTCTAGGCCGTGTTATCAATATCAGCAGCATGTTGGGCCGTATGGCAAATCCTGCACGTTCCCCATACTGTATCACTAAGTTTGGTGTGGAAGCTTTCTCTGACTGCCTTCGTTACGAGATGCATCCACTAGGAGTGAAGGTCAGTGTGGTGGAACCAGGGAATTTCATTGCTGCCACCAGCCTGTACAGTCCAGAAAGAATTAAGGCTATTGCTGACAAGATGTGGGCAGAGCTGCCTGAAGTCATAAAGAATGATTATGGAAGAAAGTATTTTGATGAAAAAATTGCCAAAATGAACACTTATTGCAACAGTGGATCAACAGATACTTCTCCAGTCATTAATGATATCACACATGCCCTTACTGCATCAACTCCCTACACCCGCTACCACCCCATGGATTACTACTGGTGGCTTCGAATGCAGATTATGACACATATGCCTGGTGCTATATCTGATAAAATTTACATTCATTAGCAATTGATCCAAATAAAACCTTTTTATGTCATATCAGGGATCCCCTTTTAGTAACCAAATACAAACTGACAGAATTCTGTATGATTGATTCATAGTTTAAATTAATTTTTACAACCCCTATTCCAAAAAGTTTATTCACAACAGAACATAGAACAAGTATGAGAAGTTGAAAGTTAGACATTGTTCTTTTTTATTTGATAAAATTGGCTTCTTTAGAAAATGATGGCAGGAACACATGTCAACAAAGTTGGGACAGATCCATGTCTACCAGTATGTCCCATCCATTCTTCTTTTTACTGTCTGTAAATGACTGGGAAGTGAGGAGAATGAGAACAGTTGCTAGAGTTTTGGGAAAGAAACGTCTCATTCTTCTCTAATACCTGTATACACTGCTCAGCCTTGATAGTGCCTGTCGACATATGCAAGTTACCCATGCCATAGGCTGCTGCCATCTATTTCTAAATGACTTAACTTTTTTCAAATTAAATGGAAAAATGTTTAACTTTCAATAAACTACATGTTCTGTTGTGAAAATATTGTTTCAATAGATTTGCATTGCATTATTTTTACTTTACGTTTTGCACAGCATCCCAACGTTTTTGGAATTGGGGTTGTATTAATTTCTGTTACAGTGCCATGATGGTGACGGGAACAATTGCCTTGTGAATTATACTGGTGCTGCTATATAAATACTGAATAAAATGTAGTCTGAGTGGTCTTACACAATCATGCAGAGATTCCTGTTTTACAGCCACTATGTAGTCTCTACATCTTATGTGCCTTAAATATGCAAGAAATAAAAATAGGGGAATTCATCAACACAGCAACTTCACAGTGGTCTAACCTATAGCAACCAAAAAAAGAAGCTGGCTTTCATAATTCTAGTTTCTCTAAATCAGTAAATGCAAACTGCTGGTTGGTTGCTATGGGTAACCAGACCACTGGAAAGATTGCTGATTGATTAATTTCCCCTGAATCTTGTTTATTATTTTGTAGTAAAAAGTATTTGCCTTGTTGTAAAAGGTTATGTCATATAATGTTAACTGTGGCAGAGGAGCGCTATACAAAGTAATTAGGCAATGTTTGAAGAAATTATTTTCTACCCGCAAATTTGGTTGCCACTTTATTGCTGCTATACATTTTGCTGAGTGCAAAATATCAGTATCTTCTTCCTATAGCAAATGAAGCCTCATCCTTCAATGGTCAGCTTATGGTATACTGTAGAATGATTGCTTAGCTTTTCTGAGCAATAGCTTATGAACAATACATCTCAAGCATAATATTAGATTAATATAAAAGTAGCCATATTTCTCTGGTATATCCTATTTCCCTTAAATGTAGAACTATTTATGCTTTATAAAAACTGAGCTTATAAAATCAATGGTGATTTGAAATGAAACCTACGAAATAGATTTGCCACGCTATGTCACAGTTCACCACATTTTGTAGCAAAGGCAGTGCTGCATATTCATTAAACAGTGTATTATCACAGCCAATGATGTGAATTGTTTTATAGCACTTTCTAAGTGCAGTCAGGTGAATAGTGCTAGTGACAGTGTAGCAAATTCATCATGAATAGGGAAGGAATATCATTTTTTTACCTTCATTTCAGGTATGATATTTAACTCACAGAAGCCACTAACAAGACATGATTTATTGTTAACTTTCAACGGTCTTTAAAAACAGAAAACAGGTGTCAGTATCACTTTAAAGGCACAGAAAGAATGGCTTAAAAATACAGTAAAAAAGAAAAGATATAGTTGCCCAAATTCACGAATAATCTAATTGCCTTATACCATGGTAAGCCACTCCCAAAAATAGGCTGTTATGTGCAATAAATGTTTGAAAGACTGTGTCTGAATCCTGACTGGTATGTACACAGTGATGTACTGCTGTTGAGCTAATCCTTGCAAAAGGGTAATTTATGCTCTGATGTAATTAATTAATGATATGACAAGTCACCTGTGGCTTTGACCCTAGAAGTCCCCGGTGACTTTGTAAACCTGTATAAATTATACAATGGGTGTATTATTTACCCTATTATATGACAAATACCCTTATAATTAGTTACCTTTCAAATTTACCACATGGAAACACACTGTGCCTAAGGGCTGTTGTACATGGCAACTTTCTAGAAGCTGCAACTGAAATTTGTACATTTTTCATGTGAAGATCCAAAAAGGTTCAATTAATTAAGCGAACCCTTAACTAAGTAGCACCCAAAAAAGAAAAAAGAAATCCTATTTGAATTAGTATGCCAATTATTCCTGCATAACGCTGGTAAAAATGTTATGTCTAAGTTATATTTCTGATGAATATTATTTTTAGTTTGTTTTTTTCTTGAGGTTGCTGCCATCTTTTTTCTGTGAAATTAGTAAGCACCGTGCCTAGTCTTATTATATCCTGAGGAACTGTGGATAATACATGTTCATGAAGTGCCCCAGAAAGCCCAATTTGGCTCAGTCATTATCCCCCTGAAGCAACAAAGTCTCTTCCAACTCAACACCACTTTGATATGACTAGCCAGTACAGAGCAGTCCTGTGTCTCTACTAACCAGCTAGGGTACAATTTATAGCCAAATCAATTCAGCTGGGGTGGGTGTACACTTTGATTGCTATGCACGATTTATTCATGCTTCAGTCTCTTTATAGGACCAATAAAACATACAAAAGTCCTTTTTTACTCTGACATGCCAATTATGTCATGCTTCTTCAGAGTGGGTTTGATTCTGAGTGAAGCTAGACCACTGCACATCATCAGAAGCAGAACCTGAACTGATATTCACTAACTGGGCCCTGACATTCTGATGTAGAACAGTAAAGAATTCTAGCGATCAATTACAGTCAGAAACATCAGGCACAACAACAACAGATTTAAATGATCACACTGACAACGATTGGGGCAGGCAGCCGAGTGCAGAGGAAACACAACAAATGTCCAAAGCCAGTTAGTTACTAAATTGTACAGCGCTGAGTAAATTTGTGGCAATTTATAAATAAAGTTATACATACCTACATATATGTATACAACAAAGCCAAAGGCCAGAACTCCTGGAAAGGATCATATGGTCAGACAAAGCAAGGTTTCAGTACATAGGAAAGCTCACAGACAAAGCTGTTATCTAGAATAGAAGGAAGCAGCTTGAGTAGAGGGTACTCTTATGGTGTCTGGGTTGAATAGGTATATTGGCTTGAATGTCCAGTGTCCCTCTTTCAACGGGAATATTGGGATGTATGGATTTGGCAGATGAACTGTTGGTAAAACTCACCAAATCCTTTAGGCCAGGTTCATAAAGATGAATTTTGTGCCATGGTTTTTCACAGTGAAAATATGCAATCGCGAGTACACTTTGAAAGTAAGGTCTATCTGCTGTGCAATGACATACTAGCACAGAGGTGACAAACCTATGAGACGCATGCCAGAGAGGGCGAAAAAGTCAAAAAAACATTTTCAACATTTGTAAATTTCACACCTATGAGTCACTGCTCTTACAGTAAATTCTATCTGAATTGTACAGTGACAATAAGTCACTGCTATGGAACTCTGTGCCTGAAGTTCTCATGGTTAATTCCATTAAAAAGATCAAAACTGGTTTGGATGCTTTCCTTCAGTGTAAGAACATTCATTACAAGTTATAGATAAAAGATAACTGAAGGTGGGATCTTGATCCAGGGAATTATTCTGATTGCCATATTTGGAGTCAGGAAGGAATTTTTTCCCTAATATGAGGATAATTGGCTCTTGCCTCATGGGTTTTTTGCCTTCCTCTGGATCAACATTGCTGGAAAATAGGCTGAACTGGATGGACTTGCAATAGCCTTTTCACCAGTCTTTAGGCTTTATAGATGTTACTATGTGTAACAAAATAAAATTAAGGCTAAATTATGACTAGGAATTCTGGGACTTGCAGTTGTAGGGAAGAAACATGTGCCTTTTCTGTTATTTAAAACAAACCCACTTCTACACTAGCTCAGAGTTAACTAGTTTATTCCAAAGTATTTGTAAAAATGTCTATAACAGTGATGCCTAACCTAGGGCCTGCGACACAGTGCTATCTGGCCCGTGGCCCGAATTCTGAAATCCAAAATGCTGCGTATAAGTTTAAATTCGCCAGCTAAAGAAGTCGCAATAGACTGTTACTATTGCAGTCGCGTCTTTATAATGAGAATATTGTCGCAGTCGCGTCTTTACTATGTAAAATTGTTGCAGCTGTTACTTTTTAAATTTGTCAAGGTCGCGATTTTAAAAGTTATGGCTTTGAAGTTGCCCGTAACACGCGCATAACAATTTTATGTGTCCCCCGGGCCAAAAAAGGTTGGGCATTTATATAATAAAAATTAACCAAACATTTCTGTGTAATATAAGCATTCATAAGGGTCATAAAAACAGTCTGAAAAAGATAAAATAGAGGGAGCACTGCTGGTAACATTTTGCAGCTTAGCATGAGTACAGTAGATGGCGCTATTGGTTACTTTATCCATCATTACTTTCATTGTGTAATAATTCCTTGCAGAGTTGACATGAGTGTTAAGAAATTAATCTAAATGGCTTCTCTACTAATTTGTGAACTGCACAAGATTAAATCTCTTAAATCTTCTTATGGTTTATACATTTAAAAGAAATGTCTTTAAAGAAAAATAGCAGTTGTTAATCTAATAATATTCTTTATTGGCATCTGGACTGTATCTGTACGTCGCTGTGTATTCCTTCAGTCATATAATACTGGATAATATGTTTGTATAGAGAATAAACAGGAAAAGCTGTTGCGGGAGTGACCTATTTTAGTTAAAAATGATAACGAACAGGGATATGAGGATCAAAAGAATATTATATTATTTTCAGCCATCATATCTCACAGCATTTCTCATGGGGTTGTAATAACTGAGGCTTGCAGAGCTACATAATGTCCTGAAGAAGAACTGTTGCTAGTCCCCATGAGGCATAAGATTTTGGCTCACAGACTACATATTCAAAAATGGGACCACCCTCTTCTACCTTTACTACTTTGGTACCCTCTGATTGTCTTTCTGCATTTTGCACATTGACTATTAAGTCTGTATAAATACTTCATGAGCCATTAAATAGAAAAATGTAAATTTTAAAGGTCAAGTGAGATCTGGGGTGAGAGACATGATCCAGGAAACCTAAAGGTTTTCCAGCCTACCACAGAGGCAGGATGCATGTGGCTGTCCAAAGCAATCCTCCTAAACCCGATGAGAATAAATTTACAACTGAAAACCAACAAAACAGAGCCATCTATTTATACTCACCATGCTGACCTTGTTACATAGTTACATAATCAGTAAGGTTAAAAGAACACACAGGTCCATCAACCAGAAAAAAGCAAATAGTTTTTGTTTACCCCGTGCGTAAAGGGGAGGGAGGGGGGCTAACCCTTTCAGTGCCATCCGATTGGTAATTTTTTTCACCACATTTTGATGCATTTTGCACTGTTTGTGCTGAACCAAGACTTTTGCATGTAAAGAAATGCAATTTCCAGGGAAAAAATACGTACTGTGTTTTTTTTTTAAAGTAGAGTTTGACGATAATATGTATTGTCTCATGTGTGAAATTTTTTTCAATAGAAAAAGTGTCTTTCAGGAAAACCAATATTGTTTATAAAAGCCCAATTCCTGCAGAGTACAACATTACCACATATGTATTTCTGCCCAGGAGACACTTCTAATTGAAAAGAGTGCATTATAATAATTTAGAAAAAGTCCAGCTAGTATGCACACCTTGCAGTTATCTTAGGAGAAACAACCGTTTACCTTACACAACCCTGAAAACCCTTACTTACCCCCCCAATATATATTTTCTGGTATCTATCTGGGTATGCCATTCTTCCTGCTGTGGTTGCAGAATTATAAAATGTATCCTAAAGAGTTTCTTAAAGATAAGATGCAGAGAGAATAGACAATTTCCTTGCAAAATCCACAGTGATGTCCATCAATATTGAGCTAAGTAAGAAAGGAGAATACATTGTGAATATAATTATGCTCATTATAAATGGTTACTTGTAAGCACCCAATTATTAAACATCCCATAGAAGCATACACAAGAGTACTACCACATTTGGAGGCTAGTGGGGGTTATGGAAACAGTGTAGGCTTAATAGGGTCAGTGTGGGCAATCTGCATAGGTATAGGGGTAGTATGTGGGGCCACTTAGGATGCTGGGGTCCATATAGGTGTATTTGCGGGTACTGGAAGGTGAATTTAGACTTTTGGAACACTTACAAGTTTTATTGTTGCATGCAATGGCAGCAGCATGTCTGGGCAGAAAGGAGGCAGTGGGGAAACAGAGAAGGAACCTGGGAGCACTTTGCATCATGTAGTTGGGGTTCTTTTTGGCCCCTGTGAAGATTGGATCACAGAGGCCTTCCTTTGATGTCGCTTCCCTATAACCTGCAGTGTCTCACTTCGAGATCAAGTGCTTTACCAATATAAGCTGCTGGTGGAGTACTATAACCCATAAATGCCCAGCACATACAATGCTGATCAAGTGCTCAAGATTAGTTTTGGGGTTATGTGGAATCCAACTGGAATAATAAACTTTAGCTTTTATGAATGATAACTTCCAGTATGCAAAGAACCAGATGAATTTGACTACTTGCGTTATGCATTAGATTGCAAGCGTTTGTGGACAAAGTCTATATCCTCCATCCATTGTACTATGTTTTGGAAAAGTCTGTATACCATGTAATGCATTATCTTGTATGTTCCCCTTATTATGCACAGCACCATGGAAGATGATGTCGCTATATAAATTAATAATAATAAAATAATTATCATTTACAATAGACAAAAGTAATTTAATTCACATAGCATTATGATGTCATTGTAACAAATATACTGTATGAACTTTATATTTCTCAATTCAAACTGTACATGTAGCAAATATGGCAGGACAACATGAGGCTGGGATTCTAATTGGTTTGTACACAGTGGTACAGGGGTCTGTTAAAGCTCATTCATTCTGTTCCCAAGCCATGAAGAAGGCCTTTGTTCTGTGTCACTTTTCAAAAGTTGTCATAACCTTATCCTTTACAGTGAATGAGTACAACTGCCCCTTCTCTCTATTCCCTGTGTTTGGCATTTGTCCTTTGTCTCATACAGTAACTATATTATATCCAAGTGCAATTTCAGTCCTTTCATACTTCATATAAGTGGATAATTCAACACAGTTTACATTAGAGTAGCAGTATGCTGTATTTTAACCAAGCTCTCAAGTCATTTTGGTATTTTTATTAGTTACTATGTTTTAACATGTTAAATGCCTATATATATATATATATATATATATATATATATATATATCATATTTATAAGTACCAAAATCTGGCATATTCATGTTTTCTTGGTGTAGCAAGAGTTGGAGGCAATCTTGGGAACCAAGCCCAAACCGCTGTTTGCTCCACGAACTCCAGCTTGCTGATCTAGCACCTGAGCAAGCACTGCTGAGGAGTTTAGTGCTGGAGCAGGAGGGCAGAGTTTGAATGAGGGATTCAGAAAGTCTGTGTGAAAGTCTGTAGGGATAGGGGAGCTTCTGAAAGGGTCACTCTAGCTGCTTGGGCACTCCTGTTGGGCAAGAACCTGCCCTGCATGGAAAGGTCTCCACCTTCCTTTATAGGGGGACATAGATTATTTAAAACTTATAGGATGATTTTTATGTTGTACTGTACAATGT
>WMED01012905.1:0-14632 GCA_019650415.1 Pipa parva
TTTACAAAAATGTTTATTTCATTAGTACAACCTAAATTAGTATTAATTTTGAGGTGACAGATGCACTTTAAGCAGAGGGTAACACTGTGTGATTAATGTGCAAAATAACCTAAACATTGGTCATGCATCCAGACAAAAATAGACAACAATTATTTTAAATACTTTTTTATAAAATAACAGTTATTTTTTTGTATGAAATGGAAGGAATTTTTGGTCAGAATAGGCTTGATGTGGACTAGTCAAACAAAGTCAAATCTTCATGTAAGAAAGTAGTAAGAAATACAAGAAACGGTGGTATTGTTTAAGGGATTGCTCCTAAACCAATAGGCTCTCAGTGATACTACTTAAAGGAACAAAAAAAAAAAACTTACCTATTACTACAATGACTAGAATTCTAAATACTCCAAATAAAGGCAGCATCTCTTTAAAATTCTAAGGACAGATGGAAAAAAAAATATATGAATAAATATACAGCATTAATAGAGTGATTTTAGAGAATGGCTGTTGTATATATCAAAAGAGAATGTGTGCAAACAATTGCAAAATATAATGGTATGTTTCTTTATGTGCTAAATACAATGAAATCAAATTCATTAACTGAAGGCAACAGCAATACATAAATAGGCCAGGTTTCTGCAGAATCCATTTTACCGTCAAATGTAAGGAATCAATAAGCCAGACAGGGTTGGGTGGCAAACCAATCAGTTCAGTTGTCAGAATGCCATGTCTGCGCTCAAATTGATGTGTACAATTTCAAAATGACAAAACCGCACATTTAAATCATGATTTCCATTCACTTTGTCACACTTAGACTAGAGACAAGAAGACTTCCTTCAATTGATAATTATAACAAATAATCACAGAATCCAGATAATTCCAAAGGAACAACAAGCTTGTGTTATAAGTTAACTTTAACTATCCGAATTTCAGCATTTGAATTATATGTTCACAGTACAATGAAAAGCAAGAAAAAAAAAAGTGTACTCACCACTATGACGTTCATAAAGTAACCTCCAATTAATGCATAGACTCCTCCAGAAGCACCAACAAGAGCAAGGTGGGGATCAAACACAGAACTTGCTAAGGATCCTGTATTTGGGATCCCATAACAGAATATGAATGTAAACATGAATAAACTCACAGCACACATGGGGGTTATTCTCTGAAGCCCGTATTGTTGCGTAAAGGTGTGAATTCGCCAGCTAAAGACAGTGGCAATAAACTGCTACTGTCGCAGTCACAGCTTTATAATGAGAATTTTGTCACAGTTGCGACTTTACTATGGAAATATTGTTGCATCCGCAACTTTAAACATTGTTACAGTCGCAACTTTACAATGGGAGAATTTTCTCAGTCGCGGATTTACTATGGGAATCCGCTGTTCGAAAATTCGACAGTCAAATTCGGACTTTAGAGAATAGCACTCACAATCAGAATAATTCCAAAAAAAATGGTGTTTTTATTTGAACATGCATTTACATTGAATTTGTAGTACTGTTTTGTCAAAGTCATTAATATGTATTGTCTAAAGTTTAACTGAAAACAATGGCAGTGGGTAGTGATGTAACTAGATGCAAATGGGCCCAGGTGCAAATCTGGAATTGAGTAACCCTTCCTGCTAAAACACCCATGCCCCTAATTATCACAATTTTTCCTTTATCACATAAATGTAAAATACTCATTACATATGGTAAATGGGAAATGTATACAAGATCATAGGCCTGTCCCTGTTATAGTCGGATGTACTGAGAAAGATCAGAAAGTCCAAAACATTGTCAGGCATTTATGAACAGAGTCAATTGTTTACTGAGATCTACAGTAGTATCTCATATTAACAAATCAGCAGCTGGCTTTCATAAATCACCCATATACCTCTGAATGCTGGTAAACAGGTCATTGGTTGCTATATATTAATAGCCTCTGGAAAGATTGCCCAAGTTGATTTATTTCCCTATTTCTCTCCCGGTATTAATAATTATTGGAATAACAGATTGTTTTGCATTTCACTCTAAGAGGCAGAAAATGCATCTGATGTGGAGTTTGCTTTCAGTACTAAAACAAATGGCTCTTACAATCCAGTTTCTAGGGGGTAAGCTGATAAGGCAGCAGCTGTGCAACTGTCATGCACGGTGCACCACCCGGTCACTTGCTGATGCCTCTGCCAAACTACCTGCCTGCTGTCTGTCACCTAACCCACAGCAAAGGTAAGCTGGGGAAGGGTCAAGCAGATAGCTGGAAGGGAAGTTCAGTGGGGAGGTAAAATTCAAGTATATCAACTTAGGAGCTGCAAGATGTGACAAATTCTAAAAAAATCTTGATTCATAACCAATGGTATTAACACTGACCTCCAATAACTCCTGCCAGATAGACTAATCCAATTCGATGCCCCTTATGGACCAACTCCAGTGGAATTCCAAGGAAAAGCTGGATAGTCAGGTTCCCAATGATATGCTGAACTCTGGAGACATCAAAATAACATAAGACAATAAAGATTATATATATATATATATATATATATATATATATACATATATATATATATATATATATATATATATATATATATATATATATATATATATATATATATATATATATATATATATATATATATATATATATACACACATATACATATACATATACACACACATACATATACACATACACGCGCACACACACACACAAAAGAATAACCAGGAAGATTACATATGATTTTTTTTTTTTTTTAAAGTAAGCCTTGTGCATTTATTTTTATATTGCATTAATAACTCCAGACCTCTTATTTAAATAAAAAAACAAATTTCTTTCATTTATATAATGATGCTTGTTGTGCACCCAACAGGTGTATTCTTCAATATGTGAGGTCAGCTATTTCATATATAAATAAATTCACAAGGGCAGAACTACTACCACTGCGGTGGTGCCGATGCCCCTTGGTGGCTTTTCTACGATACTGCACCAACAATCCCTGACATAGACCAGTGCTGCAACCCCCACCCCTTCTGGAGACAAAGTACATTTGTAATTTTGCAGGAATGGAACAGCGGACAAAGGAAGACAATGGGGATCGAATACAGATTTTGCAGCATTGCCCAAGGAGAGGGAAGGACAATGCAGTATATACGCACACTAAAATACACAAGCCTTCTCCTTCTAGTATTTAAATGTCTTTAGTTCCCTCACTTTTGTACAGGCCAATTAAATGCGTTCTAATTTAAATCATGCTAATGGATTTAATAATCAGCAGACAGGTTTGTCCGGTTAGACTTGTATGCAGAGTTTATCCAGAAAAAGAAAGCTTTAACTGACTCCTCATTTCTCTATAGCAATCTACAAGGGCTATAGTAACACCCAGGTCACTCAGCTATGGCAACAGCCAAAGGATATTGTTTCATTACAGTTCCAAGGCACCTTCATGCTTATACTACAGTATACACGCTCAATTCTTCATGGTCTCTGTGACCTCTTTCACACTATTTTGTTTTTTTGTTCAGCCAGACTTAGTAGGTTTGACTGTTCTCCAAGAGGTCAGTTTTGCACCAACTAAGATCATAAACACTTGCAAAGAGGGACTCCCATATAATCTATCTTTACACCATGTTGTGATATAGTTTGTCAGTTATGTAATATATCTTGTATGTACTCCTTACTATACACATCAATATGGAAGGTTAATATTTATTTCTACAATGACAAAGGAGAACTATAAGCTAATTTCATCTAGAGGTGGTTAGGAAGGGGGAGGGGGTTGCTACTTACTGATACTAGTGTTAGAAGTGAGTAGGGGCAGTGCTGGAACCCAACTCTGGTATTGGTAAGTAGCAACCCCCTTCCTAATCACCCCTAGCAGTAGCAGCCCTGACCCTATTGGCGCCCTAGGCCTCCCCGCGCCTCCCCTGCCCTGCACCCCCTCCCTTGCCCTGCACCCCCCCACTCAACTCCAACAGCGCCGTTTAAAAAATAAACATGCACGCGAGCACCCTCCTGGACAGACGGCGCCCCTAGCATCTGCCTATGTGGCCTAATGGAAGGGCCGGCCCTGACCCCTAGACAAAAGAGCTTATAGTTCTCCTTTAACAACAATTAATTTAACTGGTTTAATTGTGTATGCAAGTGATTACATACAAACACCTCATTTGCATCCCCACATTGCATTGCACATCTGATGAAATTTCACTATGATTTTCATGCGATTAGTGGGATACATCTGACTAAACACATACAAATCTGACCATCAAACAATTCCTTCATGACTAAATAGGGACTATCAAAGAAAATAAGATATTACATTTACTTTATTTTTATTTTAGCTACCCTTTAAGATAGGCAGATATTATATTTATATATATATATTGTAGGGTTTCACTCAAATGGTTTTGATCGTCCTGTTCAATAACGAACTGCAATCAGGGTCTTTCCTGAAGATTCGTCTTTTATTTACAGAAAATGTAATAGAAATTCAGCCTGACTTGGCAAAACAATAACAAAAAATAAATAATATAAGCTTTTCCCAGGTTTCCCAGAAACGTAAATTTCTCTTTTCATAAATCCCACTCCTTAGAGTCTCAGTGGTCTTTCCATTCCAACCACACCTCGGCACAGACTGACACAAACAGAGAGACACTCTCTCCCTAACTAAATCTGTCCTTTTACATTTTCTAAACAGGTGCACTAAATTAGGAAAAGCCTGGGATGGAATGCAGGAGTGGCCTTTCCACCCAAAACTCTTCAGCCACTCCTAAACCCTGGTCCCAAACTCCAGTTTTAACAAGATCACTGACAGTTAACCCTGTCAGTCTCGGCTACTCCCAGGATTTTATGCCACTGCTGACAGGAGTCTCAATGGCATGTACACTCCATCTACAACTCTCCCAAACACCTGCTTACAATATATCTTTATATATATATATATATACACATACATACAACCGAAAAGCACAACATTTGCACTGAGCAACTTGCTATGCTACTGTTGCCAGTGGTATCCCGTGATGTCCAATGTATTCCATGTAATGGGCCATTAATTGAGTTCTAGTTTTGGAGGTATGGGGCCACATATGAGGGACTACATTTAATCCCTGAGCCGCTAGCTAGATTATCCTTTTGTTGAGTTAATGTTTTCCTGTAAAATCTGAAAACCAAGCTTCAAGTTGAGTTGCTTATCTTAATTGCCCTCTTAACTTTAAAACATCCACAGGGGGAGCAAGAGCCAGACCAGGAAATGGGAAACATCGGGAGTAGTTCTAACCTCCCAATATGCTCCTCTGTCCTGCTCTGGGTGTCCAGAAAGAGGGGTCACTGCATCAGGAGTTTAGGTTTACTCCCGATGCATCACGTGATGGTGACATCACCATATTATATTAGCCTAGGTATTTTAGTACAAAAAAATACAAAAAAACTATTGTATACATTTCCAGGCCATACTATGTGTTTGTGAGTTGTTATCATTTCTTCAGTGTTACTATACTCACCCAGCATGCACCAGCATGTAAGATATGAACCTCCATGCCTCTTGTCTTTTGTTAGGTCGATAAATAAAGGGGCTGTCCCAGACACCTGAATCCAGGGTAATCCACTGTTTCTGTGGCTTCCATACCGCGTAGTAAATAAATACAGCCAGCTGTAATGAATCAGACATTTGTCACCTAATATAATGAGGCAGATTTTATGTTTATTTTCTTAAAGGCAATCATGAGAAAAGTATCTTTCATAATTCCAACATAAAAGGTATAATGCTCATTCTAACTATCTTGTAAGATGACCAGCTGATCAAAGCATTATCTACCAGTATGAGGTCATCAATTGCTTTATGTACATCACATTCCTTTTCACTAGTGCAATGATTTAAAAAGGGAAATAAACCCTGGTGAACAACTTGGGCTAATTATGTTCAGCCAGCTAAAATATACAGTTTTCTACTATATTATTATTTTTTTAAATTATCCTATTTAAGTGAATTTTAAAAAGCCTTCTGCAACACCTGGCTTCCGCATATGTTTACCCACAATTCAGGGCTAAAGAGTGTCATCTAGACCCCTTCTGCACTGAGCTGCTCTCTTCTCTGCTCTTACCTTCATTGTTGCTCCTTTTTCAAATAACTTCAGTGTCAGATCTTATTTTTTCTGCAGTTACTACATTTTCTTTCCAAAAGTTGTGATTTGTAAATTCCTGACACATGGAGAGAAAGACTGCATCTTCCCAAAATGACACTAAAATTATTCCAAACTGCTAATGGAGAAAAGCAACGGCAGTACAAAACAAAGGGTTTTACATTTAAATCTGTGTTGGCAAGGCCTTTTAACTTTCCTGCCAAAATAGGAGACAGAAAGTAACGGTCAAGGGGACAGAAAGTAACGGTCAAGGGGACTTATCTATGTATTTCTAGTACTTGCTAGAAAAAAAATAATATCCAAAAGTGTTATTGGTCCTTTTTTCAGCTCCAAGATGATAGACATTGGTCAGATTCATTACCCCATCAATCACCACCTGAAACTCCCAGTTTCTCTAACTACCGTAAAGAGTAGGTGCTGTATTAAAAGGAAACATTAAAGGTGAAGTACAAGCTCCTGCTTTGTTAAATATGTTAGAAATATACTTAAAATTTGTAAGCTGGTCTCCACTTCTGCCCCCTTTAAGGGTTTTAACTAGAAAGATTAAACTGTTAACATACAAAGAAAAAAATCTTTCAACTAGACAAAGCTGTATGGTGCAAGTTAGTGTAGAAAACAGTCCTGACACAGTAAGCAAAAGTCTGGCTAGGCCCATCCAATTTCCCAGCATCATCCAACTTTATCTGTATTCTGGATTTATGGTAACTTCTAGAACAAACTGAGCCCAAGAGGTCTTGAGCTGCAACCTAGTGTGGACACAGCTCTACAGAACGTGGACACAGATAAATGTTTGTAGTAAAGACCCAGTATGATAATGGAAAATGGGACTTTTGCAATTACATTGATGTTAAATAAAAATATATACATATAATTTTAATTCAGTTTTTAGTGCCCAGGAAAATTTATAATAAACTGAGATATTCCACAAAACGGAATTCCAGAATAGATTAGAATATTCCAGAATATAGCTCGGCTGAATTGGAAACCATATTTTCATACCTCAGTAATGCTTATTAGAATGATAAAGAGTGGAGGGGGTAAACAGTTTGCTCTCTCAAGATAAAGGTCTCTTTGGTTTGCTGGCAGCATCCAGTTGGAAACAGTTTCATGAATCTTATCGCAGCAGGACTTTGGTGAACCATTTTCTTGGTTTTCCTCTCTCTCCTCTTTTTCATCTTCCCAGTCCTCACGGGAAGTCATACCTTGAAGCTCCATTTTGTCTTTTTGATGAAAAAATAAAAACACACACACAGCGTCTATAATTTAGTATAGCACTCCCGTTAATTTTTAAATCTTTTAAATATAACAATTTACTGTAGGTAAATTGAATAAGGAAATGTGCGGGAAAGAGTGTGCGGGTCAAATTTACTAAAGTCAAAAATGATCTTGAGGGCGAAAAAGTTGAAAACATACTTTTTGAACTTTTAGATTTTAATTAAAAAAAAAATAGTTTCTCGACTTTATTAAATTTTACCCTTGGGGCGCCAGGACCGCTACTGCTCACACCTTCAGTTGTACTGTGTGCTCTGGAGAGAGAGATATCCTGAGTATCTTGATGATAAAATATGAAGCAAGAAAAACCTCCAGCACTGTTTAAAAGCAACTTTTTATTATAATAATTAAAATAAGCTCCAATTAGGGGGTTATTCACTAAAGTCTGAATTGTTGTGTATAGGTGCGAATTCGCCAGATAAAGATAGTCACAATAGGCTGCTACTGTCGCACTCGCGTCTTTATAATGAGAATATTGTAGCAGTCACGACTTTATTATGGGAAAATTGTCGCAACTTTACAATGGGAAAATTGTAGCAGATTTACTATGGGAATCCGCTGTTTGCAAATTCAACAGTCAAATTCGCACCTTAGTGAATAACCCCCTGGGTTTACTCTTCCCAACTATATGCATAGATCAGTGATTTTCAACCGGGGTTCCATGGAACCCAAGGGTTCCGCAAGGACAACCCAGGAGTTCCGCGACACACTGGTTGATCGGCATCATTATCCGGCTCATCAGAGAGATCGCATCGATCTCTCTCTGATAAGCCGGGTAATGATGCCTATAGCTAATGATTCGATCTCTGTCCCTGCTAACAGTGATCTGACAGCGATCACTGTTAGCAGGGACCGAGACCGCATCATTACCCGGCTCATCAGAGAGATCGCATCGATCTCTCTCCGATGAGCTGGGTAATGAAGCGGCCTCAGTGTCTGCTAACAGTGATCTGACAGCGATCTCTCAGTGATGCGGCCTCAGTCTCTGCTAACAGTGATCTGATAGTGATCGCTGTTAGCAGGGACCGAGACCACATTATTAGCAATCAGCATAATTACCCGACACATCAGAGAGAGATCACAGCCTTGGATCCTCCCTCTGTGACCTGTCGGGTATGTAGACGTTAGTGACATCACGCGCATTATGCTATTTCTAGGGTTTCCGCCAGAAATTTTATTACATCAAAGGGTTCCCCATAAGAAAAAAGGTTGAAAAACACTGGCATAGATACATAACATATTTCCATAATCTGCAATAATACATAACTGCAGTAGATGGTGCTAATGCCATACTCCTGGGTATAACACTCCATATACATAAGGCAAACATATGATAGATTAGTACTGTAAATATATAATACTGGTAGGAAATGGAGCAATACCATTTACATTTCCTACAGTAGGATCCTCCAGCAATACTAGTGTGCTTTCATCTTTCAGTAAAGAAAAAGGAGGATTTGATGTTGTGTGCAAACAAGTGGCTTGGCCACAATTTATTCTGCCAAAGACATGTTTCGGGATGGCTACCCTTTATCAATGAATTGTGCTTTCACTTTCATTGTGTGTCGAAGAATGCTGTGAGGTGTAGTTCAAGAACTCCAGATGACCCAATTTTGAAGGGATATTAACATCCATGTCTAAATAATCCTGTTTTCATCTAAAATTACTATTTAAAAGTGCAATTTTATGTCTTTGTACAGATCTTGATCACAAGCGCTGTGCTAATAAACTCTCCGGATGGCAATAATGAAAACCAACGACAAATTATCCCATGTACAAACACACATTACTTTAACTTTCACATTTACTGAAAATCTATTTTTCGACAATCTGCTTTGCTAAAAATTATTTTAAGCTACAAACACAAACTTTTTTTCTTTTCATGTTATTTTCAGCATAATGGTGGATACTGACATCAAACAGAAAAACAATTTTCAGTTAATCCATTTTTGTGACCAGGTGATTTTGGCAGTGAGTTAATCAATGTAAATAGTGTAAATCATGTAGCATTGTCACTTGCGGAAAGAAGTATGCCTGAACATATTCCGTATATTAAGCAATATTTACAATAAAGTAAAGTAGAATAAACTGTTTTACATATGTAGACAAGTAGGACTTACCTCCGGCACTTGTTTTGTCCTAAGACGAAAACATTAACCCAGTCTTGTAGCCCCTTTCCCACGAATCCCAGTAATACAAGCGTTTGTTAGGAAAATTCTAAAAATAGTAAGTGATAGAAGCAATTCAAACAAAAACAGTAACCCACTGCCGATGAAGAAAGACTTGTTTAGCTATTCAGTTTCTGTTCAACTGAGTCTGCATACAGCTCAAGCATAGAGAACTCATTAAATGAGGAAAACTATCTTTTACCTGCTTTTACAAACTCCAGTCCCGTGTGTGTATATTGCCAGGAACTGAGAAGGGTGTGTTATTTACTATGATTCGTCCCATGGTTTCATCCTCCTCCATGAAGGCAGTGATTGAAGAATTCAAAGCATGTTTCTGTATATTCTATGAAACCTGCTGCTATTTGCATAGTATTAGACAATGGTAACTGCCAGTGTATTGTATTGTAAAATATTCTTCATCTAAATCTGAGTAAGACTTCATCCATTGTAAGGGAGAAACATTATCCAAGTGCATACTATGCTTCAGTATCTCCCCAGTCTTGATCCATGTTGTAATAGTAAATGCAACCAACTACAGAAAGCACTTCACAAGAAGATGAACGGAAAACCATAGCTTTCTTGCAGGAAGTGAAGAGGATTACAGCACTGGAAGAGAAGCAGTGAGGGCGGTTAACCTTCCGCTACTAAGAATCATTGTAGATTCACATGCAGGCTATATAGTTGTACATATATTATTATTTATAAAGTGTTTCTAGGTGATGCAGCAGTAAACAATTCAACAATACAATTATAATACAGACATGGGAGAAATGCTCACTATAAAGCAAGTGAAGTAATATATCAGCATGAAAATTATAAAGATAAATCACTGTAAGTGACAGGTAGGGACTTAAAAGGATTGAAGTCACTGCCCCACAGAGCTTATAATCTTACTCTGTAAGTGATGTAGACCGTAACAAAGTACCCACCCCCTTCCTAGTTTTGGTGAAACTGAACCGTATGCACTTCAGTGGGTTTTTTCACTGAAATTAGGAAGGGGGTGGGTACTTTATGATGGTCTATGTCACTTACAGAGGGCTGCATCAGGGAAGGAGGAGGGATGATCCTTGGCATGGGATTGTGTAAATGAAGCTGATCCTGCAGCAGTACTGTAAGGCTAATGCTAGTGGTCACTATTAATTAAGAATGTTTTACAACTATAGTTCTCCTTTAATGGGAGGGAGACTTACATACACAGATAGATAGGAGGGCAATAAGTACAGTAATACAAAATGCTGGGTCATTAGCCTATAAGTGTCAACCATAAGCATGCATAGCAAAATAAGCACAAAATGAATCAAAAACAGTGATATTGATTCAAGAAGTAGGATTTGAACTTTTTTTGAAAATGCTGAGAGACTATTCTTAGGGGTATTGAACTCCAGAGATATGTGGAAGCAAGATTAAAGGGATTTAAGATGAAGGACAGTATTGGTGAGTAATGCACAAAGATGATTGGTTTGTGAGGAACAGAGTAGATAATTATATATATATATATAGGCACACAAGTGAAGAGATGTAGGGAGGGGAAACAGAGTGAAGGTCATAAGGAGGACACTGTAAATAATTTGTTTTTTAACCTTAAGGTTAACCTTCTTAAGGTTAAATGTTGATGTCAGTCAATCAATTAACTAATGTTATTGAATTTGTTAATAATAATTCATATAATTTAATTAACTTATATAATGGTCTGATAACAAATATGATTGTATTGTATGTAATGACTGATGTTTCCAAAAAAAAATAAAAGAAAAAAAAAAAAATAAATAATTTGTTTTTATTAGGGAATCATCAGGGGTGTAACAGTAGGGGCTGCAATGGCCGCTCTGCTACAATCTCTGTACCCCACTACAGGACCACAACGTCTACCCAGTGTCATGCCAGGTCCCGGTAAATCCACTTAAATTGGTCTATAGGGTGGCCCTGCAGAGGGCCTCAGTGCCGGTCCTGCACTGGGGCTGTGTAGTTCTTCCACTGGGAGCCATGGAGTAGATGTTGCAAAAAAGTCTGTCCCTTCTTGCAATAATCCAAGTGGGAGAAGTAGAGGGAATGCTTGATAGTAGTTAGAGAGAATGAGGCAGAGAATAAGGCCATGAGTTCAGTTGTATACAATATAATTCAAACAGAAACTACTGGAGTATACAGAATGGATCCAAATTAATTATCAATCAGCCTTGTTGCACGTGTAAGGATACTTTCACATTAGTGAGCAGTAAATAAAATATATATATATATATATATATATATATATATATATATATATATACACACATACAGTATATACAGTATTGTATATTCTATACTACCGGTATATAATATATATAGTATATTCTGTAAATGAATATTCTTTTTATAGAATTCACATTCGCACCAACCTGTTTTTATAAATGAACTGGCAACTCTAATTACTATAATTATTGTTGTGTAGAGCGTCATTATGTCAGCTGAAATAGAGACACATATGAAGAAATGTTACAGCATTGTCTGGGAAGTAATATTTTCTATAGGTTTCCTTTAGTTATAACCCTACTGCCATCCCCTTTGAACAAATCTATTCTTACCATTCCATGATGGTAAGAATATGCAGTCATGTCACATGACCCTTTGTCTGCCTCCCACACAGTCTAGTTAACAGTATGACTGCAAGCTTCACAGGATGACAAATAGGATGTCCGTCCTTTCCCCAAACCTGCGCTTGCTCTGGTTTTCTTAAAGGAGATTATACCCTTCTAACTTGGGCTCATTGATGCACTCATTCATAACAATTTGAACTGTTGTGTAAAGGTCTGAACTTGCATTCTTTTGCCACTTCCCCATGATCGGCGTTCCGCAAACTCTGCAATGAAGTGAATTCAGAACTAATTAGGGTGCTTAAAATGATCACAGACTTACAGAGCTCCTCTCTTTACTTCACCAGATCAAAGTAGTATTAGGTGGTTGTCAGCAGGGTTGCTTCTGTCCAACAAACTATGTTGCATGATGCAAATAACAGCATCCGACACTGTTCACTCTGTTGCTGTAGGAATCAGTTGTTTAAGGAGTAGAACAGGTGTCCCCAACCGCTGGGCCACATGCCTCTTGGCACTGGGTTGCCTGATGGTGATGCGCTCACAGGAAGCTCCTAACTATCATGGAGCCAGCAGCAAATATTGCCCTGCTCACCCTCCGAGTGGTCTATCATACCATTGCTGGATTGGGGAACTGGAAAACTGGACCCTTATCCAGCAAAGATTGGGGGCCACTGGAGTAGAGAATTCACACTGACAGTCAAATTCTCTCTTTGATGTATAAGCCCCACTGTCTTTAGTGCCAAAATATAAACCTTTTGTTATTTTATGTTTAAAATGATCATTTATTTCACACACAAAAAAAATCACTTTTTATTTGGATTAAACCAAATAGTACCAAGCTTTGCATAAGATCATCAGGGAAGCCAGTATGAAGAAGATTTTCACTGGAGATTCCTACCAACATTATGCTTTTTTTTTTTTATACTTTCACCATGTGGGTCCAGTAAATAAGGATATGTTCCTGGCAAGGTTGGTGCATGCAGTCCTAAATCTTTTCTTTTGTGCCATCTCTTGGTTACTGCCTTGCAGCTAGGGGACTTGCACCACCAGTTAACTACACCTTCTAACAGAATATTCAACAGAATGCTGGACATGTTGAAATATTTTGGAGAATAGTTATGAACTAAAACAAAATAAGTTATTAAATACTGTGTAATTGTTTGAGTTGTTCTAACCTACAGACTTATGTAGCAACATTAGGTACATGCTCCATTTCACTAGGTAGTTGTGAGGATAGAAAGGGTGCTAATGTGTTAACAACGGTGCAACTAGTGTGATAATACAACTTGTATATGTGTGTATCTGAGGCTGTGAGGGGAATTCAGGATAGTCAGAATTGAGGTGCGCAGTGTTTGCCTCACTTCGGACTATCCTGAATTAACCTCTGTGTCTTTAATAACAGTAAATGTATGTGCATGTCATTGAAGCCAAAACAAATAAATATAATGAAAGATTTTTACATTATCTCTGTATAGACTGCATTTTCATACAAAGCTATAAAGCAAAGGTATAAGCGTTCATGGGAAAGGATACAAGTCTGAATATATTCCAGAACAGCCTTGCTTGCTGTGTTTTCCTTATAGGTGTCTCTATTTAAAAAGTAATTTTGAAGGGTATGTTGGAGGAGACATAAAAAAAAACACCCCTTATGATCCTATGGCCAGTTGCAAATATAAAACTGCAGGTTTATAAACACAGATACAGCTGTAAGGGGGTACATGAAATGTGTGGCCCTTACTAAATTAAGCCGGGAGTGTACTGTTAAATGGGTAGCTGGGTAAGGAGTGTAGGATACTGGGAAATGCAGGAATGTTCCAGATGGGGGGAGGAGTAACACCCTACAGCAGCGGTTCTCAACCTTTTTCATCCGGCGACCCCCGACGCTGACGTCACCGCACCGCACGTGATGACGTTTTGGCCGAACGCCATCACATACATGTGTCACGTGGTGACGTTTGCGGCCGACGTCACCCCACAGGAACCCTTATAAGAAGGGTTCCTGCGGGCACTTCAGGGTGCCAGAGCGGTTCTCGACCCCAGTGGGACGGCCTCGCGATCCCCACCGGGGTCGCAACCCACAGGTTGAGAACCGCTGCCCTACAGTGTATATAGGAGCCCCCAGACAGGAAGTTGTGTGGTCAGGGAGTAGAGAGTGTGGTCGGTTGGACCGTTGGTGTTACTGGCGGTTACCAGAGCTAACGGAGGTCCCTGTGTACTGCCCCAATGGGAAGCAATGGGAGTAGTGGGATGTGGATGTAACTGGCCAGTGTAATTATTGAGGTGCCCAGGTACAAGAGACTTAAGACTATTTCATATTCAGAGTGTGGAACTGTTTGTTGATGTTTGGAAACAATAAAGAGGATCGTTTATTTGCATGAATACCTTGGCATGGACTGTGTTTTATTGCCTTGGACCACGGGAGGCTGGAGAAGGAGAAATAAGTCTGAGCAAGTGTCTTTAAAGGAGCAAGGAGTACCTATCCATTCATTTCCTTTCTTTTCACTAATCG
>WMED01012906.1:4082-14632 GCA_019650415.1 Pipa parva
GGGGGGAGTGCTGGGTTTTATTACTATCATTTTGGGAAAGTGACTTGTGTAAGTAGTCTGCTCATCTCCCCCCTGGACAGGGAATCCGACTCGCCCCCCCACCGACCCCCCCTTTGTTCTCCACAGGCTCCCTCCTCCCAAAACAACAAGGCGTCCCATGGCTGGCGGGGTGTCCCTGCTGCCAGCGGAGGGGTGGCGGATCTAATTGGGCCAGATCCAGTGGGGAATGTTCTGCGGCTGCTAAATCTACTTCCCAGACGCGGAGAGAGAGAGGGGGGGGGGAATGGGTGCAGCGAGGTTTGGGACAGAGCTCGGTGGTTACATATTTAATAACCAGGCTAATGCCTTTTGCACATGAACCATTTCTGTTTCGCCGTTGAGACTATGAAGTCCTATCTTTTGAGAGCTTTTAAGCCTTTGGCTTAATCGGACTACAACTCCCAGTAACCCCCAGTAGCCTTGGATGCCTTCACTGCTGAGGAATGCTGGGATTTGTTTCTTGTCCAGGTGCATGGAGAAGTTCCCATTGGTTTTTGTCTTTGTAGAGGCAGGAGGGATAGTGAGCAGGAGTTGGATGGAGACTAGAAACTTGTCTGCTGTGGCTGTAGAAAGCTGCATGCCATCCTAAATACTTTTAGTTTGTAAAGCTTTGCATACCATCTTTCTGTAAATGGGCATGTGATCTCTCCAAGGGCTTAATTTCTTCTGAAGCCTGTATATATAATGGTTATAAAGATATTCTGTAATTTTACATCCATGGGTGTACAGTATATCTATTACTGGATTTGGGGGGCCATTTTCCACGTGCTAAATCTTACATCTGTGAACTCTGTGTAATATATAAGGTGGCACACAAAACTGTGTGTATTTTGCTTTAGCCCTTGCTCAAAAGTGTTCTGTAATGATTTTGTTATGCAGAAGCCTAAGGATTTGTGTGCACACTGTTCTTTTCCTGAAGCGAGTTAGCAGGGGAGCTCTTTATTGGGTTTTGGCATAGACATAGGTTTTGGTATACACCAGGGTATTTCTTAGTGTTTATAGTTCCCATGATTAGATAAACCTCGGGCTCTCCCCCCTTTTTTTTTTTTTTTATTTGTTTTTATTTATTTTTTTTTATTTTGCAATTTTATATTTTTTAAGCTTTCACTCCAGCTTCAAAGCTTTCAAATAATTGTGCAGTGTAATTTCAAGTATGCAAAATAAAACAAAAGTTTAGTTTGGAAATTAAATACATTTGGTACATAACTAGTTTTGTTTGGTCACAGAAAAGTTTCAATTTCTGCCATGATGCCACCAAAATCACAAGTCAATAACAATATAACTGATGGTATTTGCAAACTAAAATAGTCATATCAGTACATTTTTCTGCTTAGCAATGGATACTTTGTATTGCTATTTTGTTTAGGTTTGACTGCTCTCTAATTGCATAGGTAGGTTATCCATTCATCTCCTACTCCTTTGGCCCTTTTCATACTTTATAACTTCTGTTTGTATGTTTTTTGTCAGCCAGCACAAAAGTATGTCCATCAATAGATGAAAAGTTATAGTGCATTTTTAGTGTGTCAGTGCTTTTTTTTTTTTTTTTTTGTAATTTAAACTCATAAGGAATAGCATTAAGAATGCAGTACAACTGATTCACAGAAGAGTCCATAGAGAAAAATTGGGATGTGAGTGTAGGACAGATTAGTGCCACCTTTGCAGGTGGACACAACTTAGTTGGAGGCAGCCAGTATATTATAGTGTAAATATGAGTGCCAATGCTGTAATTCAAACCTAAATGTTGAGTCTTGAAGCATAAAACAAAATATAAAGTTTTCTGCTGCACACTCCTCCCTTTGAACCCAGGGATAATTAACTAGTCACAGGTGCTGGTTTCCTTAGGTGTTATGACTAACACCTCTATCCCAGGATTCCATTAAATTAATAAAGGGCCGCACTCTGCATTGCCTTTGGAATTAATACATTTATTTAGTGGCCATCATGAATACTTCTCAGTGTTTTGGGGGCCAACCTTCTTTCATCATCATAAGTGATCTGATATTTATAGGTAGTGCTTAATTACATTATCTCTTGTAATTATCTATGCAAATACAGTGTTCCATCAATTAATTGTTCTTGTACATTTCACTTACCCTTTAAATGGGTATATGTATGTTTAAATTGATCTTTCACAAGTTCCTTAAGATGGCCAAAAGGAAAACGTGGACATTTTCCACAAAAATTAAGAAATGTATGTATTATACACTTAATTAAGTGTAACACTGTATTTGTATAACTAATTATTAAGAAGGACAATGTAATTAAGCAATACCTGTAAATGTATTTATAAATATAACACTTTTATGATGCATCATCTTGTTGAATGTTGATGCGTGTTGCTGAAGGCCACTAAATAAATGGATTAATTCCAGAGGCAATGCAGTGTACGGCCCTTCATTAATTTAATGGAGTCTTGAAGCACCCCTTTTGCACAGTGATGTGCTGCTCACCTTTGTTGCATGGAAGTAGTAATCTGATATTAAGGAATGCTGGTGCTGTTTTTGTTCAGGGAAGAATCTATGTATATGAGCAATGAACTTGACATTAGATTAAGTCTATTCTCTTCATTAACTTGACTGCTTAAACACAACCTTTCTCTTGAATTTTTTTCCTCCTTTATCTATTCCTTAGTTCCAAACTCCCAGGGTGTTTCTTGCTTCTTTTCAACCTTTTACCTACTCGGTTCTTTCTTTCAGCTTTTTCTCCGTGCATTTCTACTTTTCGTTCCCAACATCAACAGCCGTATTGGTTACTAAGGCCTTGAGCAATATGCAGAGGTGGGAAAGCTTCATCCGCCCAAAACTTCATACACGTTTGAAGTTCATATTTTTTTTTTTTTTTGGGATCTGAATGTATCATTTGCTTTGTCTATATTGAATGGGGAGTATTCCAGTAGGTTTATGAGCAAGAAAGGCAACACCCTGGAATATTCTGCACTTTCAACATTCTTTGCTCCAGGCGAATGCCTCCTAGCAAGAAGCTGAATGGAGTTCTCAAAACTGCCTTCTGTTTACCTTTTATGGTTAGAATAACAGCTTAGCAAAGAGGCAACTTCATGGAGAAACGATTTTGTGAAATCATCTCAAGCTGTAGCAGCATAGCTAGTTTAATCACCCCTAGAGAGCTGAACAACTGTGAGCACAATGGGACACAAAATCATTTTGTGTGTAAATGAGCATAGCATTCTGATTATTTTACTTTACATGGGCAAATAGCTTTTACAAGCAGCATTTGTGCAGTTAGTCTATAAAATCTGGGGGGAGAAAGATAATATTGCCTTAGAAGAACTTGATGAGTAATTCTAGAAAAGAGAGAAAAAGAAGACATTTTCACATAATTTGGGGACAAGATCTGCTGTTACTGAATACTTATTTGTGCTAAAGTATTGTTTTAAATTTATTTATGGATGGTTTGGTTATTTCATATGAACAATTTTAATTTTAACTCTGCGTATGCCTGAAGAGCCTTTATCCTGTTGTTTTTTGGGGGAAAGGGTGAGGTTAGTACAAAAGAGTTTTAGTATTCATTAAGCTGATCAGCTTATTTCCTTTAGCAAGTTACACTTATATGAAATAAAAACTTCAGGGTTGAAGTTTTTTAAGTGTCCCTGGTTAAAGGGGTGATCTATTTACTGTGTGGCAGTCTTTTTATTATAAAGCAGCCAGAGGTGTATAGATTTTATACTAACCAGTATATGGTATTATTAATGTGTGCAATTACAATTGTCCATGAGTTATGAAAATGTTCTTCTAAGCCTGTACAAAAGAAACCTTGTATTAAAATATTGTTCAATAGAAAAAGTAGACATTATAATGACCTTTCATAGGGTCATGGTCTGTGTTGGCTTCTGTGCTGTGACATTTCTGTTTGGCCAATTCTTGTTTATCAGTATATTTTAGAATGACCACTGAGGAAGGGGGTCCTACAAATTAAATTAAGAAACAATGCTTAAGTATGTTAATCTAACCTGTTCTTTCTGCAATACATAAAGCGGCAGACTTATTCTATTGCAATTTGAATTAGTGCCAGAAATTATATATACATTATATTTTATCTTAATATAGAAGGTTTTAATGAATATTTTAATTAGCAAACCAAATATAAGGCAATATCATATTTATGATGTAGGTGAGCTACTCAATTTTTGCATCACAGACACATAGCACATCTTAGTTTTGATACACACTGCTGCCCTTTTTATGCCTTTTTTTTATTTGCAAATCCTAACTTCCCATTTTGGCCTAAAGTTTATTTATTGTGTATATTTCTATAGCACCAACATCAGCACTAAACAGAGGTTGGCCATTCAGTACAGTCCCTTTCCCTTTGGAAAACGTTCTAGACCTCAAATTACTCCCTGTTGTTTATTAAAGAATTATATTTTTTTTTTTTTTACACAGATGTGTAACAGGTGTGATATTTTGATTGTTTTTCAAATAGGAGATCCCATCACTTTAAGTATGTATATTTAAAAGTTATGTTTGCATTTCTTTAGGTAATCTTTTTTTATTTCTGCTGTCTGTTGATTCTTTAGTTTTCAGTGATGTAAATGAGCCCTTTAAAGAGGGATTTTGGTTTTGCAATACATCTTGTGATGCTTTTGCACTAATTCTTTCCTTTAAATGCTAAAAACATGTCAAACTGCTATATATACTGTATATGCCAGGGAGATTGTAGAGACTCTCATATGACTGCAAGGAAATACTTACCAATGCTTAAAGAAAAGTTTGCCAAATTAAGCCAAATCTCCTTTCTGCAAAATACAACACTCGTGATTACTACAATACAACTTAGAAATCAATTGTATGATGACAGTGTCTTTAAGTTGCCTGATGCTTTATGCTATATAAATATGGCATTTGCAGCATAGAGTAAATTCAGATCTGATTCCAACACTGTTGATTAGCTGTTGGCACATGTTGGCTATGCCACCACCATTTACTGGACTGTGACTAGCAAATGGTGGTGATGTAGCCATTAAGCACCCACGGTGTGTTGACACTATTGGTAATAGAGTTGCATTCACTGTCTGGCAAAGATACTTGTCAATTGCATAATGTCAATGTATTAAATATGGATGCATTCATAAATGCTTGAGCACATCTTAAATGATATTAGGAGGAGGTATTAACCAATCTTTTCTTTTGTGTAAATAGTAGTACTTCTTATGTGTGGATTGATAGCTGTCTAGCTTAAATCCATAAAAACTAAATTGTTTGCACATGCTAAAATAGTGCTGTTATGTTCATTTGAAAACATTTCAGTAATCTTTGCTTTGTAATCAGCTGACCTTTCTTATTTCTTCTACTTGTCTTCTGATGTCTTGTTCAGACAACAGTGCTATAATTGTAATCATATAGACTTGAGCCTTTCAGGTAAGGGCAGGCCACACTGGCATTTTTTAATGGTAAAAGTGCAGCTTTATTTGCCATAATACAGGAAGTGTCAGTGTCTGGTCACGCTCTAGCAAATCGCTTGTCAAAAGGGACTCTGGTTATTTATCAAAGCGTGAATTCTACTGCCAAACAGGTGGCTACGCTCTGATTCTCTACTCCTTGTTCACTAAACAGAAAATTCCCATAGTGAATTTGCAACCACGTTAGTATTCCCATAGTGGAGTCGAGACCGTGTCAGTAGCAGTTTAATGTGTAGTGTGCGGCCACTGTTAACTGGCGAATTTGCCACATTTCAGAGTTTTCTGAATACCCAAATATGGGGAAGTGGTGAATTCACAACTTTACGGGACAATTCAGACTTTGATAAAACAATCCCCTGAAACTTTACATGCGGCATTCTGACATCTTATAGTGAGGAAATTGACCACATGCCGCCAATTTTAATGTTATTCAGTAGAGTTGCTAAATAACAAGTATCGCTATGCTTTTCCCAGGATTAAAGTACTGTGTTACAAAATGCTAATGTGGCCCCATACAATAAGGATTTGATTGTATCTGGATCCAGTGCATCAATTGGCTCAGAATCTATAATTCTATTCCTGTATTGAGGCAGGCAGACCAGAAAAACAAACTCTTCCACACGTGCAAAAAGTTTTTCAGAAGTCTCATGAATCACTTTTTCCCAATAATTACAACACTTTACACAACATTCCCCCTTAGTTTTTAGCATATTAAAACCTTTTTGTCCTGAGAAGAGACAGCAGGATAAACATCAGTTACATTTAAAAAAAAAAAATGATGCTTCATATATTTTGAATAATTTAGTGGGTTATTCACTAAAGTCCAAATTGCTGTGCATAGGTGTGAATTTGCCAGCTAAAGACAGTCTCAATAGGCTGCTACTGTTGCAGTCGCGTCTTTATAATGAGAATATTGTTGCAGTCGCGACTTTATTATGGGAAAATTGTCGCAATCTTAACTTTAAAAAATTGTCGCCACTTTACAATGGGGAAATTGTAGCAGATTTGCTATGGGAATCCGCTGTTTGCGAACTCGACAGTCAAATTAGCACCTTAGTGAATAAACCCCTTAGTGTTGCATCTTCACCGTAGGAATCCTCTGTTTAGTGAATAAGAAGAGGAGAATTGGAGCATATCAACCCAAAGTGATGAGAATTCACACTTCTCACTTGATTAATAAGCTCCTAAATTTTGCATAAAACAATAATACTATTATGAACCTGCCTCTTATTTTGTCTTTAGAGAGTAGATGAAAAACATCAGTAAAAACTTGTTACCCTGATCTTATCAATCCAATGTCCCAAATATTTATAGTGATAAGATTTATATTTGAAAATGTAGTCTTTCCCTTTGTAGAGCTATCTATTTGGTAAAGGTTAGTACAACCTGAGGCAAGAGACACAGGTGCAAAACATTTTCCAAACTTTTAAATTCTATTAGAATTCCACTTCCTATACAGTTATGGTATATAGAACTCCAGTGGATTGATTCCAATAGTTATATAGAAAGAAGATGTGATTCCAAAGTTTTACTTTTTATTTACAAATTGCTGTTGTGTGGACATTGTTCAGAGGTACAGATTTGTAGCAACAAGGAATACATTGCGTTACATAACTATTTGTTACCACTGACTTAGTAGTCATTTTATAAAAATGATAATTTGTCATACATATAAATGCCATTATTCATTCAGCATGTTTTGTATTTAGGGTAGGAATAGGTAACAATCAGCTCTTCAATTGTTGCAGAACTACGTTTCCCATTACACCTCTACCACATAACCTCTTTGAGATTATTTAGAACTTATAATTTTAAAACAAAATGTTACAGGAGTGTAACCAGTTAAGCTATCAGATGTAAAGTATTCAACAATAACTGGTAATGTTACATAACATTCTAGTTAGACATAAATTAATAAATAAAAAAGTTAACTTCACTTTTCTCTCTTACTGAGAAGCGGTTTTTCTAATTTTCATGTGGATTTTGGGGATTGAACACATTTAATATTTATTGACAAGGCTAAAGACCAGTAACATTTTACTGGTATGCAGCTATATTCAAACGAGTATTAAGTGGTGTCAGTATATTATTTATAAGTTATATATAAAATATCATAAACTTCAAACCTGGTATGATAGTTGAAGGAAACCTTTGTCAAAGCTTTGTGACAAGTAAAACCTGATTTGGACATTGGCTGGGAAATGTGTTTTGTGTTTTTGTGATTGAAGATAAATGAAGAAAGCAGAATAATGGTAGCACAAAAGGGATTGATATGAAATGTACTCCTTGTGTATGAAGTGCCTTAGGTGCTGAGGAAGTCACTAATTTGGAGGTGTCTCGTTATTGAGACAAACTTGCAAAAGCCCCTGAATCCCAATTCACAAATTGGTTATTCGTTTGTCAGGGGATATTTCACATCTAACACATAAGCCCACGACCTTTAATTAGAATTTTGCAGTTTGTTTTATGCCCCTTGAGGCTGACACCTTGAAAAAAAATGTTCTTTGGTTTCTTATTGCTAATAAGCATATTCTTTCTACCCTCTGGGTTGAAGAAAATGATGCAAATATACTTAATTGCAGTGGTGGCAATAATTTGTTACATGACTATAGGATCAGGCAGCTGTTAAAATGATCTGATTAGATCTATGATCACATCTCATCTGTTGTACTGAAAGAAAGAACACTTCTTTTTTTGGGTATTTCTCATCCAGGAGGGAAGAAGAATGTCCCGTTTGTCTCTAACCCGCTCTCCAGTTTCTCCCCTGGCCGCCCAAGGAATACCTCTCCCAGCACAGCTTACTAAATCCAATGCTCCTGTGCATATTGATGTAGGAGGACACATGTATACCAGTAGTCTGGCCACGCTCACAAAGTATCCAGATTCCAGGTAAGAGCAGAATTATTCTTCTCATACTTTTGTGTTGATCTCTTTCAATAAATGTAATACATTAATTGTTGACTATTTCTTTATTGTTACATAAAGCAAAACAGAGATTCTGAAAAAAAAAGCAAAAAATAGTTGTATTATAATTAGCATCCACATATCAATAGTGCTGCTCTCATACAGGTGCTTTTAGAACACTCGCATGCCAAGTCACTTCATGCTAATATCCGTTTACGACAAGAGATCTTGACTTTTTTTTTTTCAAAAAATTTAACAAACTCAAAGATTGCATTTTTTTTTTTGTTTCCTACTTCACTTTATTTAGCACCATCATATTATTCAGTGCAGCTGAAAAAAATCCATGAAAAGCCTTAACAATCATATACTTAAGATAAGAAAGAGAATTTTTTCAGGTCACTTATATGTGTATATACCTTTCTGTTTGTTATAAGTCAGAAAGGCTTAACTGAAACTTTGAAAACATATTTATCTCCATTAGGACACTTTTTTTGATTTCTTGCTTGACATTTTTAGTTATAAAACATGTTCTTTTGGAATTCATGGGGCTTTTTATCTGCTGTTATATGTTATCAAAAACAGGAAATGGCTACAAACTGATAAGTCTGCAGCTAATATTTTAAGTTGCTAATATTTGAGTGTGTGTAAACACATTTCACATTTGAAATTTACATTAAACCACATGGCAGTGATTATGATCTCACAACCTAAAATTGTCTTCTCAATTATTTGAGATTTTAATATGAAGAAAACTGTTGTTGTTTTTACATAGTGTTTGATACTTTATAGTATCAAACTATAGTGTTTTACATAGTGTTTGATACTTTATAGTATACTTTTGCTTAATTTTGATAGTTCAGGCTAATTAAGCTGAGTTCACACAGGTGAATTTTCCTCTGGTGTTTAAAAAATAGAGTGCATGGCAGGAGAAACAATGGAGTAATCACACCTGTGAATTTTCCTTCACATTTAAAAATAAAGCAGGTGCAACTTTGCATTGTCTCCTCATTATCTCAGCACTTTTCCCTAACGTATGATCGCTATTGTTCAATTCCTATTGCTACTAATCCTGTTGCATTTTATGCAATCAAAAAAACACATCAGTAAGCGTCTTGGAGCATATTCCTTTCTAGAAAACACTAGAGTGTCATTGTACAACCAAAAGGCATTACTTTCTATGTGTTTTCACAACTGCATATTTTTTGCTTTTTTACATTGCAAAAAACCACTCAAAATTTGCCCATGTGAACCCATCCTTAATGGCTTAAGGTATATTGAGCTTTTTAGCTGTTAAAATAGTTTATTTTCTTCCATGGTGAATGCATACATGCTATCATAAATTTTATTATTTATATTTCACAGGCAGTTTAATCATTTTAACACATTAGGCTTTTTATACTGTCCTATAAAATTCTAGCATGTTACCACTGAGCACTCACATTAAGAAACAAAGAATTAATAGTTAGTCATAGTTTTTCAGTGTTGAGTAATGCTTTACTTCATCTGTGTTTTAAAAACATGGTTCACATTTGTGTGCCTAAAACAGAATTGGAGGAAAAGCTATTTAACCCAACATAAAGATTAGAATTTGTGTGAGGGGTAAAGAGACCAATTCAGAGCAAGATGATGGTGCATATAATTAGTAGTTTTTAAAATAAAGGTCAAAAACATTTTTGCAATATTTGTTCCATTCATTAAGAGAGATATTGTGCTCCTTTATAGTGCGTCTGTCAACCTATCTAAAACTTGAAAAGCACTGATATCTGACTCATGGTTAAGAACTATTGCATTGTGGTGTTCCCTAACAGCGCAAGGCATTCATTTTGCTGTTTTAGACACACCCCGTCACCTCTCAGACACTCATCTCTGTGGAGACCTATGCCACAGACCCTAGCGTGTGAGTGTCTGGATGGGAGTGTCTAAAATGGCAAAATGGATGCTTTGTACTGTTGGGGAACCATGTGTTGCAGGAGCTCATAACTTTTTAATATTGAGTCAGATCTCAGCACCTTAAGTCCTTGTTAAATTTAATAAGGAAGCAATCCAAAGTTTAGTTCTTCTTTAAAGTGTAAGTAAACCCTTTTTATAAAGATTTCCCCATTAAAGTACCGGTATTCTAAAGTTAAAAAGCAATTACAGTGATACCTCGGTTCTCGAACGCCTTGACTTTCGACCAAATCGGTATTCGAAC
>WMED01012910.1:0-14631 GCA_019650415.1 Pipa parva
CACAAAGATGGTAACATCCAAGGTCCTCCAAATCCAATTCACATCATTGTATAACGATCCTATGCAGCGCTTTCCCTCGATGCCTCTGTCTGCCAAACCGATACTCTGTTGGCTCTTAATTATAAGCTTTTCCTTGTACAAGCCCTGAACTAGATCACAGAAACTAAATTTTACATGCTCTTTTAAAGTGTTTCTCCGGCTCTTGTCTTACATGGCCCTTTCGTGGATGGACTATGGATGGATGAATGTTACACCTAATCCCATAGGGCAACATCAATTAGGCTAATGTAAGCCAAATTAAGAGGGGTAAATACTGAATTAGGACTGCCCTCCTTACACTAGTAATTCTAGGTATAGCTACAGAACAGTATTTTTTTACTGGCATTTACCCTATACAAAACAGAGCTAGTTGTTACTGGGAGGCCATTAGGTGAGGTTTTAAAATGGATAATAAACTAAATTCCCTGATTTGCTTCAGTATTTAGTATTGCCATATGAATTTGCACCACAATAGTTAGACTATGGACCTGATTGACTAAATTCTGAATAGACGTGTATAGCTTAGAATTCACATCTGTTTTCCACTTCCCCTTGTTCGATTATTGTGCAAACTCTGCAAAGTAGCAAATATGTGACCAATTCAGGCATCTAGGCGAGTTGTGAACTTATGGAGCTCTTGGTGTTATTTTGTGGGTACAGGTATTTCTACTATTTGACTAAAATGGAGGATTGAGCCGAAGGAGCGAATACAACTTAGGTGAACTGCTCCAAATTCACCTGTTTGATTTCACCAATTCAGACTGGCAAATTAGGAGGCTGATGGCAGCATTCTACTTCTATCCTTTATCTATGCCATAAAACGCATCCGACAGTCATTGCCACTGTCCACTTGATCAACAAGACTAGTCGCCACCTAGTCAATACTGAGATGTGAATTTGTGACTAATTTAGCGATGCGACTCAAAATTGTAGCGAGGTGAATTCTACAGGTGAATTCACCCTTTAGTCAATGAGACCCTAAATCTTTTGTGAACCTAAATAACTTTTCTAAGAAATGCAGTAAACTATACAGAAGACTCTCCAGGATAAAATATAATATATTGACCATAGGAACAGTAATTGGATCTCAATGTGAAAATTATGGTTTTCTCTACAGGAGCTAAGTATTGTTCAGAGAAATCTGTTTCCCTTGATGCAGTTGGAAATTGTTCAGCTTGTTCAATCTAATCCTATACAAATATATAAACATAATCACCACTTTTATTCCAGAACATTGGTAACTGTTGCATGAAAATATGTATAAAATGTGTATTCTGTTTCCCTACTGCACATCTGCTTCACATACATTTCCCCCTTGTTTAATATTAATGTATATTTTTGTCTTCACTCCAATACTTCTTAATTCCTTGTTGATAGGTTATTCATTTCCAAATTTCATGTTCTTTTTTAAAGCTCTGCATATACTGTATATACTGTATATATATATACATATACTGCATATATACTGTATATATATATATATGATCTGTAGAAAGGTGGGCCAGATTGCCACATGGTAGTAGCAAGAATATTTGTTCCTCTTCTTTGATGCCCTGGAGAAGTATCTACAGATACTAAATGTTACTCCTCTATTTGCAGTACATGACACTTTTGCAGATGTTTGGAATCCTAGTGATGAGGTTTTAACAATGTTCAGGAAATATTTAAATGAATGACTTCTGTAGCTCTAACAGAGGCGTTATTGACTTGTAGAAAGTTTAACCAGACCTTAGAGTCAGATTTATTTATTCACCAGTTCCAGAGTACCCCATACCAATAAATGAGCCAACCCTTCATCCAGCACCCTTTCATTAAATTTTACTCAATATACCTTAAACTATGACTCATCTGTCTATAACACTCTATTTCCAGAAATTCATTGTTCAGTGACTGTATTTTCCCATATTAATATGTCCCTTATTTTCCCCAGTTTCACATATAGCTTTTTCCTTGCAATTATACCTAGTAAGGCTTGTGTCCTGTAGTCATTCTTTTATTGTTGTAGATCACTACCCCTTTTTTTGTATTTATCTACTTGTGTAAAATCTGGGCCTTTCTTGTTTATTTTCTGTCCTGGATAGACTTAATCTAACCTTTTTTTCTCATGCCAGTGGTCAGGATTAGTTTAGCAAAATATGGTGCCTAAGGCAAGGTAACATTTCATTGGCCTCCCTGCATCAGGAGAAAGTATTTATTTGAATATTCACATATAAAAGTTATTGCATTTACAAAGCAAAGAGGGCTAAATGTGCTAATGTACACAGAGTATTAAGTAATAAGGAAAGAAAGTAGAAGCCTTTTTTTGCTAATGGATGAGCCATCTCTGACAGCAGTGAACAGCTTTATACAAAATCTTCCATTTCTGGCCAGTCTTACACATATAACAGTCTTCCCCGTGCAAGACAAAAACTAGCCTATTTGTTTCTTGAGCAAACTGTTTAATTCAGTTCATTTTGAACCCAGGACGTAACTTTAGCTAGTACATACCTTGCAACCCAATGAAAAGACAATTAACTTGCTTTATTGAGCAGAATAATGGGTTTCGGCTGTGCTAACACAATTATAAAGGTTTCTTTTAATAACCAATTAGCATTTAAACTTGATTAATTTGGGACTAGCTAAGAAAGTTTGCCATTACAAAATTGGAGTAATGGCTGCTGGTAATGGGACTTAGCAGTCATTAATGATTTAATAATTTCTAAATTGATCATTTCAAGCAGTAATAGTCATTAGCAACATCAGTAAAATAATAGTTATATTTTTAAAATTAATTGAATTGTACTTTGCTAGTATACATTCTTTCTGGAACATTTCTTAATCATTTCAAAATTTTCAGTGCTAGTATATACAGTATATTCCATAAATCACGTATTGTCCCATAGCATGTAGTACAGAGTTTCTGATTTTCTCAGTGAATATAAGAAGTGTGTGTGTATAGTTAAAATCTAGTTTATACATCCATACTAAAAATAAAACAAATACCAGCAACATTTCAGACATCTGTGTCCTGTCTTAAGCCATTTATAGAAAGAAATAGAGTTACAACCAAATTTTAAATAATTAGATTTAAAAATATTATTTGATTTCCTTACCAACCCTGAGTTTACAGACCATACTTTTGTAATCCTCCCATAGGAACAGCAGTAGAAGCCATTTTCATATGTTCAGAGTCTATATCATTATAACCACAAATTAAAGAAATAGGTAAAGATTGCAATCCTTATTTAAACCCCCACCACACCTTTCTCAGTTTTAATTTCAGTTCTCAGCATCCTCCCTTCCTGATTCTTTATACCTGCTCTAACACTAAAATCTTGAACTGATCTGTTATGTAGCAGCAATGTTATAGCTTACACAATTATTGTGTATTTATTTATACACCACAAATCAAATAGTTTAATCCACCTTTTTTGGCTTTTTGCCATAAAATAATTTATCTGAAATGCTGGGGGCACAAGGGCAATATTGCCAAAGCACAATCAGCACTACAATAGAGAAGAGTCAAAGCTGAGAAAGGAAAGGGGTTGGCAGCCTTGAAAGGCAGGGCAGAAAGCACAGGGAGGAAAAAAATTATTGGGCAACACAGTATGTAGAAAGGAGGGCTGAAGGCCAGCACAGTATGGGGAGAGGGGGGTTCAGTTCAGAACAGTAAGAGGGTGTTTGGGGGTCAGCACAAAATGTTGAAAGGATGGTTGGGAGTCAGCCCATTATGGGGAGAGAGGGTTGGAGGTAGAAAGGAGCTTAAAAAGTGCAACTCATTGCATTACCTTCCACCTGTTTACCTGCTGTTTTGTAGGTCACTATATAGGGGAACTGCTGCACTTTATGGGACACTATGGGGGAGAACATCTGCACTGTATAGGGCAATATGAGAGAGGAGCTACTGGGGTACAGTGGAGGGAGCATTTTAGCATTGTCACCTAGAGCATCATAAAACCTTGTCCCCACACTGACAATTCACACTGACATACTGTGTCTGGATAATTCTCCTGCTGGTTGGTTATACATTTCTCTTTCTGCTAGACTATTAGAACAATGGAGAGTTAAAGTGTCAGGGTGGACACCAGTGCTCGAATGAGGAGAAGGAGGAAACAGCTGATAACAGTGTAGTATGCGAGTATTGGGGTAAAACCTAAGGCGCAGAGTCTAAGGCACACCCAGGTTTCATCTAGAGCCCCTACAAGGAGGTTGGGGCTTCGCTGCAGAGCTATGCCCAGTTCGCGGCCCTTAGGACTACTATGCAGTGGAGCACTTAATATACACAGGAAGAGATGATCAGGACAAGTAGCAAAGGTCATGGCTGGCGGGAAAGAGTCAGGGTCAGTGAACAAAACTAAAGGTCTAGGCATGCAGAATATAATCTAGAACAAGGTATGGGCCACGGTCATACACGGAGAGACAGAATGGAATATAAACACACCCAAGCACTTAAAAAACTCTATAATTGGGCGCAGGCCTTAGCGTCTGGCTTGTTTATATAGGAGCCTGTGCATGAGTGTATCCGTGATGCAATGCCGCAACTGCGTCCATTTATGTTGAGCACTGAAGGGAATTTAGGTGCCAACTGCACACAACTCCCGCAACTAGCCGGCCCCAGGGAATATGGCGACCGCGATAGATACAGACACCAAGCCATAAGAGAGAACGTGGGTAAGTATGTCTTCTGAGCACACGTTCCCTAACATAAAGCTAATAGTAGGATGATAAAAAGCTGTAGGAGGAGTGACTGCTAACAACCTAGACTAAATTTCCCAGTATGTGTAGATGTGTCTTCCTTTAGTTGTAAGTTCCTACCAGCTCTAGCACTTGCTGCAGTTCCCTTTGACAAGTAAGAATTCCAGCTGTGAACATAGGATATGATACAGCTTCTGGAAACAGGAGCAGGGGTTTTAGCACTGAATACTACAACTAATACTCTCCCCTGACAGTTTGTTTGGCTTTTGCAATAATGGATCTGTGGCAGAGTTTTAGAAGAATAGGCAGCTGTCTAGCAAGGTCCTCTTTGTAGAAATAGAAAAAAACTAGTACTACTAACAACCTTAGTAGTCCTTTCTCATTGTATTCACTGCATTAAGAGTAATATGTACAGTAGGTGCCTAACCTCTTTATGATATTATTGATAAACCATAGTACCAGTGTGTGACCTGCTGTTAATGTCATACTTCTTAAATTTCCTATGTATATAGGGTTGTGGCCTCCATCTTCTGTATCTTTCCTGGTATTCCTCAGTTGGAAGACTTGTCACTGGCAAAGACCAAGCCAATTTAACAAGGCTCTGAGTTTGATAGCCACTAATGTCTAATGTACATTCATGTATTTATTTCCATGCAAATAGAATGACATGTATAATCTTTCAAGTTTGTAAAATCTGTGCTGAATAGCGTTCTTGGAAATGTTCCACATATAATACATATGTATATATAAAACACCTTGATGCTGCATTTATCACACATTCTACATTCCAAGAAAATGAATTCTGAGAGAGTGAATGTGGTAGACAGACCAAGTTAGCTCCTGTAATAAAAACAGAATCTTAGTGCATAAAAAAAAAGCAATTAGTTAATCTTCCCAATGAAATGACATTTCTAGATTGTTAAACTTCCCCTGCATCTGTTCCATGTAAGTGTGTCTGTCTCAATGCATGTTTGAATTCTACCATTTTATTTGTCCCTGACACCTTGTCTAGAAAACATGTGTTTATGACCCTGTGTGAAAAAGGATTCAGAGCAGCAGTAACAGCAAAGCAGTTATGTTCACTATAGCGTGAGTATAGGGTAGGCCCTAACTAGAGGAGGACATCATAAATAAGAAGCAAATGGTGATTAAACCACTGAAACTTTACTGTGATACTATTTGCCATGCTGCTTTATGCATCATTGGTCTATTGTACTGGGATGGAAGTACAGGAATCAATGGTATCTAAATATTTATCAAGAAGTACTTATCTTTTATGTAGAGGAATACATAATTGTCCCAAGTAGGGATCAAGTGATCAGAGTAAAACTTGTTTGAAGACTCTGGTGAGAATTGGTATTGCTCAGCCATCCCTCTTCTTGTAACCTCTCAGTGTACTTATAGACTGCTCTTACTAAACTATTGGCTGAATTACTCTTACACTGTTTCCTATGTTTATAATCCTTCCTGTTCTTTATCTGGTTCTCATATTGTGTTTATATCTACTTTTTCCAGTGCCCAAGCCCTGGTTTTGTACTAGCTTGGATGGGTCACATTGATTTGCCCTTCTCCTTTAAGGTGACCAGAAAGGGATTGCAGGTCACATAATCAAAATAGTATTACACTAACTATGCTTTGTTTTGAAATAAATTTTTCTCTATTTCATATATTTGAACACAATATGTTTTTAATTTTATAACAAGGACATCTGTTCTTTTAAGAGGATGTGATTTTTTTTTTATCTTGTCCAAGTCAATTGTCCTTTAAGTGTTTCATCATCAAGACATTTTCCTGGAAAGTTTAGATGATTAGAAAAAAATATAACATTGATTATGACACATTTGCAGACAAAGGGCTTTTTACTAGGCAATCACAGATAATAACTATGTTTGAACTATAACATCACTATAGTCCGTTCTGAAAAGTTATAAGTAGACTCTCCTTCCATAATTATGAGTCCATCCTATGGATTAGGTTGGTGTAAGCACACCATGGCTGCTATCATTTATGCAGAGTGCTAGTAATCTGACCAAAATTGCAATAAACACATATATTAACAGGAGTATAGATCCAAATGTACATGTAGCTCTGCAGTATATTTACAGTATTTTCTATTGCCAATTATATCTAACTTTACTTATGCCCAGCAACACTTCAGAATGAACAATATGCCATTGACTTAATTTAAGTTAAGTCGTGAGGCAACTCAAGTGGTCTCGCTGAGACTGGAATATGTTGAAAGTGTTCGCTGATGTCCGTGTGTGGGTCATCAGCGAGCACATAACAGTCTCTGCAAGCTGATGTGAAGGATCTGGAGGTAAGTTTGCACTATGCTGAATTACCGTGTGAACTGGTCATTATTACATTACACCTTAATGGTTCTTGTTTTCTTTTTCTGTCCATGCCTTCTCTTATACTAACTTATCCATATACAAAGAAGTGTCCTTCCCTATCCATAAGAAAGATCAATACCATAATCAATAACTCCCTCCACTAGTTATATAAATGCTGAGAACAGTTCCTGTCTTTCTGTATTGATTTGGCAAATTGCTTTAAATTGGTCGAGATGCCTATAAAAACATATTCTTCTTGACTTGATTTCATTCTTCTACTATTGTCTTATTCTGTCCCCACATCACTTTCTTTTTACAGATGTTGGACAAATTGTTGCTAAGAAACCTGCATTAAACTGCACAGTTGGGGGTTATTTACCAAAGTCTAAATAGTCACGTAAAGGTGTGAATTTGCCACTACCCCATATTCTTGTATTCAGCAAACTCTGCGATGGGGAAAATTCGCCAGCTAAAGACAGTTGCACACTACACAATAGATGGCTACTGATGCAGTCCCAAATTCATTATAGGAATATTGATGCAATTGCGAATTCAATATGGGAATTCTCTGTTTATATAGTATAGCCTCTTCACATGATGAGAATTCATTTTTACAGTTGAATTCTCACTTTGATCAATAACCCCCAAAGTCTTTATTGCATAGGTCACTTGAAGTTCTCTTATGTAGCTGTAATTATTATTCTTGTTATATGACCCTTTACTGTGGTTATAGCATGTAGGATTTGTTGATACTGAGGATTAGGAATAGATGAGGATTCAGCTTAGGGTTTGGACAAATAACAACAGAAGTTTTGCAAGACTCAAATTGAAATAGATCCCAAGGACTTGACCAAATGTAACCCAAAGCCTTATTGTCATTGACATTGTATTTATAAATATAGAAACAGTGTCATTCATAAAAAACATTTTGATACCCCAATGAGGAATTGGATTTGAGGAGATTTTTTTTGTACAATATAAAACTTGTAAAAATGTTCACTACTACTAAACATTAAAACCTTGCATATTATTCATTTCTGATTGGGTAATATGTGTCTTTCCCAATACTACCAAACCACATACTTGACTCTACAGATTCCACACAGTTGATCTTTTAATGAAGATAGACAGATAGAGGTAGAGACATTGGGAACTGGGTTGCCACTTTGCAGGAAGGCTGATGAACATAGTAAATGATGGGCTTGTGGGCAAGGAAGGCAAATGACACTGTAACTGATGAGTTACTGGGCAAAAAGTAGTAAAAATGTAACTTTATTACTTCAGTCTAATTGTCTACTAGATACAGACATCAGTGGGGACTGTTATTTAATGAACAATGTGCCACTAAGGGTTATACAATAGGGAATACAGTGTTAGCATTTATATATTTTGTTTTCATCTTGAACATTATTTCCTTATTACACAAGTCAATTTTTTAGCAGATAAGTGTGGTAAAGAGTGTACTTAATCAAGGGAATTAAATACCAAGACATCTAGGAAGATCTGTTTTATATTTTAAAATCTGTATTTTCTAAAGTATTCTCTTTGTGGGAAAACACTTCTCCAAAGTGTAAGGGAGCAAAAGGATATCTTTACAAACCGATGCTGAACAGTCATACCAAGTAGTGGACACAAATTTGGGCAAAATTGATTAAACTCTGAAAGACCGCTCTGGGTTTTTCCAAGTTTACTGAGAAAAATCTTGCATTGTTCTTGTGAGATTTCTTCCGAGATTTCATGATCGAGTTTTTCAATCCTGATTTTTCAATGCTATTAATGTAAAGTATAAACTTGATTTCAAGATCTCAAAAAATCTCACGAGAACAATGTGAGAATTCTCTTGTTAAACTTGGAAAGACCTAGAGTTTCATAAATTTCACCCAAAATGTAATATAATGGATACAATGCCTATGTGTGTTATTCTCTATTCCTCTCATTTCCCTTTACCCTCCTATTTACATTCTGTAGTATTAATCATTTCTCTAAATTTGGTCAATTCTGTTTGAAGCACAATTGTATCTGGTAGGTAGGAATCCAAGCACATGAACCTGGAGTTGAACTAGGCCATGTGAATTGTGTGTGGAGCTACTGGAACCTTTGCACATTGGAAAAAGGCCATGAAGTTTTCTCTGGGAAAGCATTATTCACCTGTACTGGCTTTTAGTAATGCTGTGATATTGGAAAATGTTACTGGACCATTTTGTGCACAGGTTGGTTGTCACCTGTGCCATATTTAACACATTGGTGTAGGTTTCACCATTTGGATCACTTGTTATAAGATCAATTACAGCGAAATTTATTAAAATTGGAAATTACCGATACCACGATATCGATATCATTGATATCGCGATATTGGAATTTTACCATTATCGATATTGCGATAGCGATATTTCAGCCGTTCTGCCATTGAAATCATTGGTGCGGCCGAAATTCGATATTGCGATATCAGTAGTATTGATATTGCGATAACGGTAAAATTCCGATATTGCGATATCGGTAAAACCCGTTCGATATCGCAATATCGGTAATTTCCGATTTTAATAAATTTCACCAAGACTCTGAAAATACATGATTTGATGATTTGTTTCTTTTTTTGTTCTTTTGCCTTTCGGCGCTTCCATACATCACAAAATTATTTGTGAAACAAAACTGTGTCGGGCCTGTGTCAGGTTTGTAAATGACTTGAGTTTACTTTAAAGGGAAATCTATAATGATCCATTATTAGTGCAAGGTTTTAATTACATTTTCTTATTCTTTTTTTATTATCTGAAAAATGCGTGGATTGATAAAGGTTTGCTTAACTCATGTCAGGTTAAATGGATATACCTGAATTTTAAAAGCCAAGTGGTTACCTTTTCAAGGTCGATTGCCACTTGGATGTTAAATATAGAAATTATTCCAGGTAAAAATTAATAGGCAAAGGAAGCAAATTAAAGATTATGTGCCAGTGTAAGTTAACAAGGTCTCGCGCATGCTGTTCATACAGTACTTCACTTTAAAAGGAGAGCAGGACCTTGATGGTTTTAAGAATTTGATCTTGCATGTCCAGTTATTATCGATCAACATCCCAACAAATGCTTACAGCCCTTAAACAGGTAGAGACATGAGACTATTCTTTTGTCTTCTGAATGTTTGAACAGATCAGGCAAAGAGAGACATTTTATGTTATTCACACACAGGTGGGAATTTTAAGGTGACATCTGATCCCCTTCATTGATTTCTAAATAAATTGTTGTTTCTAGCAAAGGTTTAAAAGATTTGCTTTGCAAATGAGAGCATTAAAATGAAGGAGGGAGGATTTTGACATGTGTTCTGCTTTGTCAGAACCTGTAATTGATGATCTAAGATCTTCCATGACTCAGTTTCCATCATCATCTATTTATAGTACTGCTGAAGGAGGGCGAGTACCACAATCCTCATAGTGCTAATGGTGTTTTACTGCTCGTGTCACAGCTCAATTGGGGTTCTTAAGTATTAAAGTAACACATTCATTCCATGTATGGCATGGAACAACAGCAACTATTGTTTTACACTTTTACGTATAAGTGATTGTTTCTTTTATTGTGAAAAATTGAAAATTTTTGTGATGAATGGTGAAAATTGAACCATTTAAACCACTTTTAGACCTGTCATTCCTCAGTATGATGACTATGGCTGTAACAGACTGAAATGGTTTGCTGTTTGCCCAGTCCATTTGCGATGGAAATCAATGTACTGCAAGTTCAGGTAAAGTGAAGTTGGTTGATCTATTAAATTGCTCTTCCTGTTAAGAGCAATTGCTCAAAATGTAATTGCTTTAGAACATAGAGCATAGAACGTTTAGGGCATATTCAGCCAATGCAAGTAACAGTCATGATTCACTTTACGAAGATTAGCATAAATGACATGTTAGTTTTCCTGGTGTTGTTGCAGTTAAAAGATTTAAAATGGATAAATGTTTATTATTTGCAGTAACCTTCCTGTACTCCATACTTCTTGCAGTTAACTGTATATTTGCCCAGCCCAAACACCACTCCAGTTCCATTCAGATTACTGGAGGTCTGGACTCTGTAGATGTTCTCTTTTTCTGTACACATTCTATACCTCACATATAACCAAACTGTCTCTGCTACTTCTTTCAGATTCCACTACATCTGCGGTACAAGTGCGTATTCATTCTAAAGTCCGATCAAAATGTTTTTCCTGATCTGCCCAAGGAAAAACTTTGAAAATGTTTGCAAGCTATTTCTGCCTAAGTCACCTCTGTTTGCAGCCCATCTTTTGCCACATTGATGACTGAGAGAATGAATATGGGTGTTTTCTATGATGGTTTTGTATGCTGCAATTCTTTTTTCAGATTCATTTGTAGGACAGCATTGGCAGTTACTGAGAATCTGATTGCAGAGTTTTAGATTGACTTTAATAGGCTATGCTGATTATACAGCTTCCTTGTTTAGTCAAATGGCTTATTCCTGATTGATCATGTAGTTTTTTTTGTTGTTCTCCTTATGTTCAGCATGTTATACTTTCAATTTGCAAATTATGTAGATACATGACAAAAATATTACATTGTTTATTTTGTATCTAATTAGCAGTTTAGGATCGGTACAAAATCCACTATCTTTGGCAGCAAAAAAACTTAATTTGGTAATTATATGTTCCAGAAGCATAATGCAATATGTTCCAGGTGGGTAATGTGCAACCTGCAACATACAGTAGTTCTATCACACATCAAAGCAATGATTTACAACTGCAACTCCAAATTATATATCTATTTAATTAGTACTGCACTGTCATTCCGTGATGTCATATTAATGACTGAGGGTAAGATGTAAGGCTACCAGTCAAGTGGTTTTATCTTCAGCTGGTAAATACTCCAATGTAATGTTTAGCACCCTTACAAATTTCAAAACTTCCCATGATGCCTTTGGCTATGTTAACTTATCTGCAACTGGTACAGAGTGCCTTTACCTTAAAATGACATCACAACGCAAGCATTTTCTTCCTCTCTACTGAAATATAGACAAACTAAAAGAATTGTTTCCAAATATATTTATTTATTTCTTAGAAACAGAGGGCAGCATAGGTCTTACCTCTTTGTGTGCTTGAAACATCCCTTCTGTTCATGTTTTCATTTATACATAATAATAACGATTATCTTACTTGTTTCCACCTGGATAATTAAATTCCATCAAGGCAGAAAATGCTGCGTCTCCATCCATTTACAAGCATTAGAAATGCTTCTAAAAGTTTCTTTACCTCAGTAGAGTTAAGCACTGTGATAGCTGAGACTTGCATTTATAATGTGCACACAATAGACTCTACATGTTTACATCTTAAGTGGCCCTAGCAATTCTAAATCAATTATTTTACAAGGCTTAGAACAGCAAAAATAATGGTCTTGCACTCTCCAATATTTGTCTCATCGCTTCATAGCAGCAACATTACATTTCTGTGCTTTAGTTTATTTAAAAAGCATGTTTTTATGTTGACAAAAGTTGGAACTCATTAAAGCACATCTTTGTTTTGATACTTTCTTTGATCAATGCACCCATATTTGAGTTTAAAGTCAAATGAAAAATAAAGATAATTTGTTAAAAAATGACGAAAAGTTTTCATACATGCGTATTGTCAATTTGTGAAGTGAAGACTTCTCCATGCATCCATTTGTGCGTAAACTATAGTTTACGTGTAAAGGCATTTACTACTGAGAAGTTGGATCTAACTAGGATAGAAAATAAAGCTAAAAGCCCAGATGCACAAGATGAGAAGGACATTAGTGTCTGTTGTGGCCTTACAGATTTTTATTTCTCAACTTGATTAATTGGGAAGTGCCAAATACCTGTGACATTAGCAACAGTTAAATGGAAGATGGTATAATAGATGGTAGTTCAGGTTTGAGCAGTTTGGATCAAAGAGAAGAGCATATGTGATCTGCATGAGCAAATAAAAGGATGTTATATGAATGTATGATGCTTTCTGCCAAGCATATCATAGGAAATGTGGTGTTATGGGGTTGCAGGGCATCCACTCTAATTTACTACATCATGACATTCCCTGTGGTTACAAGACATATGGATGTATATTTTTAATTTTAAAGCGCCACTAGTTTATGGAAAGCTGAATAATTCAACAATCAAATTATAATACAGACATGGAAAAGGGTTTAACATAGTACAGCTGAAATCAATTAAAAGCATATATGAAAGTTATGCAAAATGATATGGTAAAAGAAGCAAGTACTGTCATTGATGGAAATATTAACAGATCTCAACCCTACTAAGATTTTACAGGATGAACATTACTGTAAAGGAGCATTATTTTCAGTTCTCCTTTATTTAGTTTTAATATATATTAAATACATCTCTACACAGAATAATGTTTGTAACGGAATTTGTCTATGAATATTGTAACCATTGTATGAAATATCTTTAATAAGACATTACTGTAACACTTCTATTTAAAAGTTTATCAAAAAGTGTACTAAACAGAATATGCATATTCTGCCAACTGAACATATAGGCACAATGTAAAGCGGAATGAGATGTGAGGAAATACAGGATCACAGAGGCCAGACTTCCAGTTGTGAAGTGTAACAGCATCCTTTTTATGAAAAATCACAGTAATTCATATAAATAATACTGCATTGTAACTTGCAGCTATTAAAGACAATGTTTATATAGTTGTATTATGAACCTTGATGTTAATGAGGTTATTGAGCCTCCATACAGTCATGAAAAATCCTCAACCACTGAGAAGAGATTTCAAAAGTTGAGGATAGAAATTTAGTATAATAATAATAATACTTTTTATATGTTAGAAAATTATGGCATGCGAACTGTATTTGAGAATATGGGTTTATGGGTTCATGGGGCAGCAGACATTTGAGCTGGTTTCTACAGACTCTAATGAATACCCTAATATTATCCAGCAGTTTCTGCAAATAAATTTGTCAGATACCCATGTTTGACAATCCACAGAGAATCCTCTGTGCATTGGTACCACTGGCACCTTTGAATAAGGCCAAGTCAGTAATGATGAAGGTAGGGTCCATTCAGATAAATACTAAGTGGCTTTCACTAGTGACTGGAACATTACCCACAGCAGGAGTCAGAAGCTTGGGCCCGCATCTTGTCTTAGCAGCATATCTTAGTAGGACATTTACAGTTTGGAGATCCCTGGTTTGAACCCCTTGATGAACCCCTTAAAAGAGTTGTTAAAGTTAAAATTAATTTTAGTATGTTAAAACTTGACCTTTGTTTTTAACTTATTGCAGTCTATTGATTTTTCTACCATATTGTTTAGAACAGGGGTCGGCAACCTTTTGGGCTGAGAGAGCCATATACGTGTGGCTCTGCTCAGCCCTTTTGAATCCAGATCCAATGATGTCACATTTGGTGTCACATAGGTGACGTCAGCGGCTCCAGATTGGCTTGCAATCCAGAAGCTGGTGACGTCAACGGCTCCAGATTGGCTAGTAACCCGGAAGCGCTGAGAGAGCTTGGTCTCTACAGCACTTGCTGGTAATTAGCATGCAGACTGTAAGGAGCAGTGCTTGCATGTGAGCACCACTTGTTACAGTCAAAGAGCCAGATGCAGCCATCAA
>WMED01012911.1:0-14631 GCA_019650415.1 Pipa parva
TATTTAACAGTGCCAAACACACAGCAAATAACTGTTGGTGCCTAAACTGTTCCTTTAAAGTACTAAGTATAGGAGACATTGATCCTTTACCTGCGAATGATTTTTTTTTCTTTATTTTCAAAAATAAATATGGTATTTATGAATGTTGTTATGCTGATGACCTTTTCCCAGTCTGTTTGGCACAATGAATTAATATTATTCCAAGTTGAAGCGCTTTAGAGGTCTTAGTGCTTCAGTTGGACCTCACAAAAGGAACAGTTTATTGTTACAGTGTAAAAACAACTACATGCCTTACATCTCAATAAAAAGGGAAGGCAAAGGCTCTACGCTGAAAGCAAAGTCTCTGCAAAATGTAATGAGTAAAGTAAACATGAGTGGGCAAAGGAAACTCTTGGTCCTTTAGTTACATATTTTACAAGGCAGCAGGACTGCTTCTGAGATATCACAGAGCGGAAAGAAAATCAATTACTATGTTGTAAAGCGATATTGATTTAGTAAGAAACAGTAGCCATCGTTTTGTGCCCTTAGTGGCACATTTGAAAAGTTCGTAGAGTGAACTCCTTCCTAGTTGCATTTTTATTTCCCAGGTGCTTTTATGTTTTTCTTTACAAGTATAACTACTGGGAGTGTATATATTTCCCTTTATGCACTTATTGGTAGATGGAATAAAAAGTTTCAGGGAAGTTTTTTTCATTATGGTAGCAATAGGGAGTGTTTATAGGAAGGGCCATAAATAACTAGCCGTAGCAGAGAAAAAAAAAAAAAGTTTTCATAGAGGAATATTACATGGCATTACAGCCCTGTGTTTTACTTTTTTCACTATGGACTGATTATTACCTCTTTTTTGGTTGCTACGACAGAACAAAACGCAATACAAAATAAATCCGGCTGGAAAAAATGAATTAGGAATAACAAAACATCAAGAAAACAGTAAAACACTTCATAATGTTGCAAAAGTCATAAATGTAAATGACATATACAGTACAATAAAAGGTGGACTTCCCCTTTAGCCACTTGGTCATGTAACATCATGGGCATCAGGAAGAGGGTGCAAGCACCTTGTGAACAAAAAGGGGTGCATTAGGAGTAGTCCTAGGGGGGTAATTCACCATTGTGCGAAGTGAGGTCTGGATCCTTCACCTCACTTTGCACATGGTGTTATGCGCTCACTGATGTCCTGCACGCGGACATCAGCGAACGCTTTAAAGGGATTCCAGTCTCAGCGAGACCACTCGAGTTGCCTCGCCAAGACTGGAATCCCTTTAAAGCGTTCGCTGATGTTCACGTGCAGGACATCAGTGAGCGCATAACACCATGTGCGAAGTGAGGCGAAGGATCCAGACCTACTACCCCCCCTAGACTCCCATGCACCCTCTGTCCTGCCTGTCTACCTAATGGACAGCCGCCACTCTAGTAATAGCAATATTAACTTATAAATCACTTACTGATTCAGCAGTTCGGAGATTTGTTACAAAAAGTAATGAAATTAAACATTAATGCAGCCCTAATTATCCCCTGGAATGGGTGTATTAAAAAAAAAAGTGGCTCTTTGTCTGCATTATTGTCCTTAAGGATAAAGGAAATAATGGAAATATACAACATTTTACACAAAAAGAATAAAAATGCAGAGTCTTTTTGATTTTGGGGGGGGGGTTATTCAATCCTACAGTAGTTCATAACAACCATAGAGGAATACGCAGCAAATTTTAAAAAGGCAGCTGCTTTTTTAACCAAAACAGTCCCCCCAACTGTTCCTTTACTCCCAGCAAATCACTATGGGATTTTGATGAAATGCTGCTCCCAGTCAGCCATTTATTCAATCATTTCTCTTGCAGATTTAGACGAGAAACCAGCCCTGCTCCTTCTACAACTTATCCAGAAACACTGCGCTGATTGCACACCTCCTGAGATTTCCACTTCCCTTAGGCATCTAGAAAACTCCGGGCTTGATCTCTATTTACCAAACGTAACTTTCCTGGGAGAAATATATCATTCCTCCATCATTTCTCTTAGCATCATTCCAACTATGACTGTATAGATTTAAAAAAAGAAAAAGTATTATTCACTAAGGGATATTAACCATCACAGTGATATATATTTTATTTTTGCTCCAGAAAAAAAAGAATTTGTTCATTTGATTAGAATGGTTACATACTGAATTGTATGGGTCTATTTATTGAGGTTATATTTCCCCATACATACACATTACGGGATTACAAATGTTATAAAATAACTACTGGAACAGGGTTTTCAGGGAACAGGCGCTCAGACCTTGTGAATCCCAGATTTGAAATAGGCCTTGTTGTTGTATAAGCAGTAACCTCACCAGCCAGAGCCCTTGGAAATAAAAGAAAACCATTCTTAAAAAGTAAGTTCAGGCATTACGGTACTGCTTCTCCCCAAGGAGCTGTTGATGAAAAGTCTGTGGCTTAAGAAAATTTTATAGATCAAAATACTGAAACGCTTCTAGCATTTGGAATTGTTACTGAAACATGAATTATTCTCCGGGTTGACACTAAAGGCTCACAATGAAGTGCTACGTTTCCAACAGTGTTCCTTGATCATGGCAGTCATTCAGCATTCTTAGCAACAGATATTACTTCAAATCACAAATTTATGTGCGCTTACAGAAGCTTTACATTTTCTTAGTTACTTTCTTTAGCAGAGCCTCAGTAACAAAAGTTTGAATTCACCTGTTGAATTCACTTTGCTATAATTCGAGTTGCGTTTCTTCACTTCTCATTATTGACTAAGTGGAGAATACACTTGCCGAATGGGAGGACAGTGACGAACACTGTTGGATGCGTAGTGTGGTGTAGTCAGTCGGATAGAAGTAGGATGAAAAATCATGATTGCAATAGTCCCGCTTGGACTATTGTAAGGTTCAGCAAACTTTACTATCAAGAGAGCCATTCTGGAGCCACAACATAACAGCTTAGAAACTTTTAAATGTTTTAATCTTTTTTTAATTTTACCTGTTACAACAACAGAATATAACAAAAATAAAATAATATATAAATCAAAATTACATTGATAAATAACCTGTATTCTTTTTTTTTCATTTGTCAATCAATGCAGAAGGGAGCAACAACAAAGAGACTGAAGAGCCACATGCAGCTCTAGAGCCACGGTTTGCCTACCCCTGGACTATTGCAATGTGCTTCTAACTGGTCTTCCAGTTTCCCATCTTTTCCCACTCCAGTCTATTCTAAATTCTGCTGCTAGAATAATCTCACTCTTTCCCCAGAAGTCTCCCACCCAACTCCTGTCTGTTCCTTGGGTCCTACTTAATAAATATATTATTTACAGTGTCCTACTTTTGACATTTAAATCACTTCACTCTGTTGCACCCCCCCTCTCCCTACATATCTTCCCCTGTTTGCTTGTATGCGCCTAGCCATCAACTCTGCTCTTCACAAAGTAACCTTCTTCTTGAACCATTCACCAAGACTGTCTATTCTTGTCTTAAACTCTTCTCTCTTGCTGCACCTTATCTTTGGAATTCTATATCCCTCTACCTCCACCAAGAGCAATACATCAATATCTTCAAAACTAAATTGAAATCTTATCTCTAGGAGCACTAGCACTGGTTTTCATGTCTATATTTAATCTTTAAAGGGGCACTCCAGCCAAAATTGAAAAAAATGCATGTGTTAGTATATACTAATTACTAACTTTTATTAAATGCATTTAATTTTAAATTTTGGCCATAAAATGCATTTTCTTACCTGTGTAGAAGTGCTATCCAGCACTTCCTTGTTTGGGAGTCCATCTTCTCTCTTCTCTACCATGTGCTGTTGTAGCAGTTCAGTTCAGCTGTATTCTCCTCTTCTGCCACTCTCCCTGTGAAGCCCTGCGCCGGCATTTCCTAATAGTCATATGGGAGAGCATGCGCATCATCAAGGGAGGATGCATTGATGACGTGCATGCTCTTCCATGTGACTATTAGGTAATGCCGGTGTGGGGCTTCACAGGGAGAATGGCAGAAGAGGAGAATGCGGCTGAACTTAACTACTTCAAAAGGACACAGTAGAGTCTGTGACACAGAAAAAAGATGGACTCATCAACAAAGAAGTGCTGGATAGCACTTCTACACAGGTAAGAAAATGCATTTTATGGCCAAAATTTAAAATTAAATGCATTTAATAAAAGTTAGTAATTAGTATATACTAACACATGCATTTTTTTCAATTTTGACTGGAGTGTCCCTTTAAGCAACTATTTATTCTAAATTTATATTTTTTTATTTATTTTCTTATTTAATTGGCACCTATAGCCAAATGAACTGAACTGACACTTTATGCTACTGCACTTGTTACTCCCCTATCTGTTTATATAAGTCTTTTTCCTATTTAGATTGTAAGCTCTATGGGGCAGGGACCTCCATCCTCTTGTTTCAATCATGGCCTGGAACTTGTGGTGCTTTATAAATAAAAATATACAGACATACATGTGGAGTGATGCGAATTCGACAAGTGAAGGGCAGTGACGTCAGTCTCATTATTTCCCACTAACTGTATTCTGTGAATATTCTATTTCTGTGTCACCTTGTCCCTAGGTCATATTGTCACTTAGTTCTCATACAGGTCAATCTAGAGTTTGCAGGCAAGCAGTTGAGCTGACTGATTCAGTGATGCTTACTCACACAAAGCTTGGTATAATAAGGGCCTTAAAAAGTTAGAATTTATACAACAGTAAAATGTGAATAGCCACACTTTTACACTAAAAGAAAGGGGGAGCATTGTTACTGAAGCCAGCTTGACACAGAAGCAATTTAGTCAGGTTCACTTTAAGGACAAAATACCTTAGGATTAAAGACAGGCTTGCGCTGGACACAACAGAAAAAAAGGTCTATCAGTAACTGCTTCTTGCTAATTCCTCATTTCATTGCAGTTCTACTTGAAGGAAAGTAACTGTAAACTGGTATCAATATATTCCATTTCTGTGAAGAAATGATGCAAAAAGTTCTTTTCCCAACAACAGTGACAGCTTGAACAAACAACAGCTCATATGTATTCTATTATGCAACTGCTTCATACATATGGATATCAAATACAAACATATTACAGGCATAATTTAGCGCTAACAGTACTGACACTAACCATTCACAGACACGCATGCTAAGTATACTGTAGGAGGTTGAATATATATTTACTTTTTCTTCCAAATTCTATCTTACATAAAAGCAAGCTTTATTTATTTATTTGTGTGATCAACAAACAGAACATTAGACTAGGAAATGTATTTTTTAACAAGCATGGATATATATATATATATATATATATATATATATATATATATATATATATATATATATATATATATATATATATATATATATATATACATTTTAAGATAGAGTGGTCGTGTTAGACCACAGATACAAAAAAAAAAAAAGACTATTGCAATATTCAGTGATACCTTTTGTATTGGACCAACAGTCAGTTTAGTTAGACGAGCTTTTGTGAAGTCTGTCCTCCCTTCATCAGGTTCGGTATTGCTTGTAAAAGCTTGCTCGAAAGCTTGTCTAACTAAACTGACTGTTATTAAGGGCGAAATTTATTAAACTCGGAAAAGTCGTTTCAGCTTTTCTGAGTTTAATCGGGAGAACAATGTGAAGTTTCTCGTGGTAAGTATCATGAGATTTGCCTCAATTGATACTTGCCGTGAGAAACTTTTTTATTAAATATACAGTATCCATGGAAAGGGAAGCCATACAGTATAGCTACCTTTCCATAGATATATTTAATTAAAAAAGTTTCTCACGGCAAGTATCAATTGAGGCAAATCTCGCAATACTTACCGCGAGAAACTTCACATTGTTCTCCCGAATTATTAAACTCAGAAAAGCAAAAACACCTTTTCCGAGTCTGATAAATTTCGCCCTTAGTATGTGTATATACTGTATATATAATATATATATTTTTTCACCTTGCCATAATGAATTGAAAATGAAGAGTGTGCTGCAAATACAAAAGATTTGTTCTGAAAATTCATATCTACCTACTGTACATATATGTATGTATGTATAAATTTATTTATAAAGCGCCACAAATTTACGCAGCGCTGTACAATTCAGTGATACAAGTACAATACAAACAAAGGAAAAGTGCATAAAACAATACAAGTAAAATATAACAAGGACACATCAAATTAAGTGCTAGGTAGTGATTGACACAAGAGGTTGGAGGTCCCTGCCCCAAGGAGCTTACAATCTAAGTGGGAGGAAGACTTACATACACAGATAGGATATATAAAATAAACACTATATACATCCATGATTAAAGTGCACCTGTCACCTCAAAACTAATACTAATCTAGGTTGTACTAATGAAATAAACATTTTGTAAATATATATGTATTTTAAAAAAATTTAGCTTTATACAGCGTTTCTCTCTGTCATCTTCCCTGTCAGCCTGACTTTTCTTTCCTGGGTTGGGCGATAATGAATGACATTATAGCTCCTCCAATCAGATCCCTTAAATCACGATCTAGCATGGATCTGATTGGAGGAACTATAATGTCAATCATCATCACCTGACCAAGGAAAGAAAAGGCAGGCTGACAGGGAATATGACAAAGAGAAACGCTGTATAAAGGTACATTTAAAAAAAAAAAATACAAATATATTTACAAAATGTTTATTTCATTAGTAGAACCTAAATTAGTATTATTGTTTTGAGGTGACAGGTGCACTTTAAATACAATAAGAAACTCAACCCCTATATGCCATGAAGCCAAAAGAAAAATAAAAGGTCCCTCAGCTTTCTATCATATCTAATTCTTTTTGTTTGCTTGCAAAGTGACACCTAGAATGTGCACATATTAATTCCAATTTGCACTCACTATTAAGGACTAATTTATGTGCAAAATAATTGTATTGCCATACAATCTGGGAAAGACATGGTATTTTTCCATCTCTCTGTTTATACAGTTCTGTTAAGTAATTTGTGTGACCATAGCACACTCCAGATTCAGAATTAACACCCAAATACCTTTTGTGATGTCAAAGAACTGTGTCTTCCCTTTTGGTGGTATACCTACAGCGGACTTTCCATTGACACTTTTTGTCAGACTCGAGAAACTTTTAATGATTCATGAAATGGTAAAAAAATCCCACATATCTAGATATTTTAAAGGGGTACACTTCAATTGGGTATTCATCAAGGGGCAATTATGATATCTTACTGTTATCGCCCTTTTCTCCTTTCCGCTTACGTGATTTCATCATTCCTGATGTGTTCCGTTTTCATTACCGTTAGGGTTTTCGCCCGCGGCCACGAAAACGTCTGGCAAAAAAGGACGATAAAGATAAGATAGATTGATCATTTAGGGTGCCATTCAGCATGCCCTTCAAATCATAATTCCAGAAAGTGTGATACACTGGAAATGTTGCAGTGGCTGTTAAATGGATTTTTTTCACAACAGTCTCTGTTATAATTGATTTTGCATAATGAATTTACCCTAAATATATTTCTCCATAAGGAACCCAATCAATCTTGCTGTCAGTCCCAGGCAGAATGACTATATATATCTACATCTATATATATATTGCAATACTTGGTGATACCCTTTTAATTGGACTAACATTCAATTTAAATAGATGAGCTTTTGAGAGCTCTGTCCTCCCTTTATGAAATACTTGCAAGCAATACTTAACTTGATAAAGGGAAGATGGATCTCCCGAAAGCTCATCTGTGGACTAACACAGCCACTCTATCCTACCTTGTGTCTATCTATCTATCTATCTATCTATCTATCTATCTATCTATCTATCTATCTATCTCTATATATATATATACACACACATTTACTGTAATGAAAGGTTGTTAGAGGATTATTAAGAAAAACTCCAATCAACACAGTTTTGAACCAGTTATTCAGTATCTACTACAACATTTACAACAATTGGATTTGTGATTGTACAACAGTACTCCTTAAGGCTGGGTTCACACGAGCGTATGATGCGCAGCGCATCATACATTCGTGTGAAGAAAAAAAAATACGCTGAGCATATTTTTCAATTATACTTACCAGCGACAGTGTGAACGCTCCCTCGGCGTTCACATAACTTCCTGTGTGTCGCATTTTGGGCACGGCACATATACGCCAACCAAAATGCGACACACAGCGTTCCGGACCCAGTGTTTGCATCTCATACGCTTCTGTGTCCGGAACTAGGTAAATATCATCGACTTTTTTTTTTTTTTACATGAGCGTATGATGCACTGCGCATCATATGCTCGTGTGAACCCAGCCTAAAGGACTAAATAAATATTTTTCTAATGCCGTACAAGCATGGTATTTGCGCTCTTTGTGCTACTGTCAATGCCTGCTTGGCTGCACATTGATTTGTAGTGAGCATTAGTGGCCAGTGTTGGCTTTATGTATTATAGCTTCCAATTACTACAATTTCACAGTTAGCTATGTTTTCTTAAGATTACTGGATTTTGAGGGGGTAATTCATCAAGAAGCGAAGTGAGCTACGATCCGCTCGGCTCACTTCGCTAATAGTAGTATGCGCATGCTGATGTCCTGTACGCGGACATCAGCATGCGCATTAAAGGGATTCCCGTCTCGGTGAGAGCAAAAGAGTTGCTTCGCCGAGACGGGAATCCCTTTAATGCGCATGCTGATGTCCGCGTACAGGACATTAGCATGCACATACTACTATTAGCGAAGTGAGCCAAACAGATCGTAGCTCACTTCGCTTCTTGATGAATTACCCCCTGATTGTTTTATAGGAAACCTGAATAAGTGTAAGCATTGATATGCAAGTATGCACATGAGCTGGAAAATAAAAGCCTTTATTTCTTATAGTGTTCAAGAAGTGCCACAATGGATTAGATAATATAAATGCCTGAATGAAGCAAGCAGACATTCCTATTGTAAACACTTCATAACAGAGCATGTTACTATAGAAATAGGATTATCAGTGAACAGTAGCAGTATGTTTGCCAGAGGGTCTGGAACCTCAGAGTGACACAGCTTCAAAAGATAATCAATGTATCCAGATTAGCCATTAGGACATGCTCACCATTCTTGCAGATCGGACAACACTGCTCAGGCTCGTACACAGGGTTAACGCATTCTGGCACAGCGCAGTCCGCCACAACACAGTGAACTTCATTGCTGGGCTCACATCTACACCATTCACATGGAGAGGGCTGGAGGAAGAAACCGTATATAGCTCTTTAATATGTTATAATATATAGGTGATAATGTTAAGAAGCACATAAAGGTGAATATAATACAACAAACAAGCCTTTATATATTAAATGATCAATGTCAGCAGTATAGACACCGTATAAGAATAAAGATAAAATTCTTCCCTCAGAATGGATAGAAAACTGTTATGTCCCAGGGCTTGGTCTATGTCCCTATATACACTATATATATGCCAAACTCTATTGGCACCTTCTACAAAACTAAACTATTAATACATTAAAAATACCTAGCATAACCCAGTGGGATTGGTATATTCACCATTCTAATGATCTTTGAACATTATCTATAAATGAATGAAAAGAAATAGAATACTATAGACCCAATAGATAGGCCAGACCATTGTGCTCAATAAGGAAAGGGTGTATAGGGAGATTTTGAAATAAATGCTACTTTGTAGTATTTTATTACTGTCCAGAATTAAGGGGAGGAAGTAAACTGCCTGTACAATTATTTGTATCTAATAATTTAAAGAGTTTTGTGAGCAGATCTTCCCTTCCAATTAAGGGTTGTTGTAGGAAAGAAAGTGGTTAAAAGGGAAAGCTTGTCAAAGTAACCTATTCAAATTGCATACTGTATACTTAATTATTAATGTCACTCATTGTAAGAAACCAATAAAGTTTTCCTCTAAGCCAAAACCAACCTGTGTACATTGCAGGCATTAATAAAGCACCACTAGTAGTAGATACATGCCCCTTCAAATAGAGAAACAAATGAATCACTGTGTAGACTCAACCGCCTCCCTTCATCAGGTGAACTTGTGCTTAACTGTATTCATACTGGTATCAGGCAGGTTTTCTAAGTCTCCCTATCCAGTCCTTTAAACAAAGTAAAAAAAAAAAAATATCTGCAATTTTTTTTCCAGTAAATTATGCCCTAAGGTGATTTTCTTAGTGAAAGAGGTGATCTAGTCAAATCTGTCTCAACTGGAAGTATTATGGAGCTTTCATTTGAAAACTCAAAACAGAACCACTCAAAACGAAATTCTGTGAAGAAAGCGCTTTCTTCACAGAATTTCGTTTTGAGTGGTTCTGTTTTGAGTTTTCACTTTGGAGTGGGAGGACACACCCACAAGAAGAGAGCAGCATTTGGATTTCGTATTATTTCGTGTGTTTTGGGACTTTTCACTTGACTGGTTCACTTATATTTGGAGCATTCACATTTATTACCTGTCTTATATTTGAGTATTCACACATATTCACCTGTTTGTTATTATACATGTTTAGCACTGCTATTTGTTGTTTTTTGTTTGGTTTCACATGGAGCTTTCATTTATATCTTTTCTTAAAAACAATTTTAAAAATGATTTGTAAGTTTAGCAAAATGTAATTGGCTGCAGGCAAACAAAGGGCTTTCAGCTAATAATCAAAGGTATTTCATAGGTTAACGTGTATAAAATGGTTGATATGTGGACCTGTAATTGCTGGTAATAAACCCTTTTATATCAGAACCATATAAAATTCATTAGCTGCAGCACTGATTAGTCATCAGTTCTAACGCATGGTGTATGGCTGCTTAGAAAACCATTTAATTTTTAAACAAATATAAATCACCTCTAGATCATTGCTTTTTGTATGTTTCAATTGAAACAAGAGCCTTCAGCATCCAGCATGTAGACTATTAAATGTGAATTGCCCGGCAAAGTCACACCCCTTCTTGTCCCTTCACTCCAAGAGACACAAATTTCCTACTCCTTATTCATTAAAAAAGAGAAATTCCTTGGTGAAAAGCAAAAGGTGATGGACAATATCTGATGCGTTTGTCAGTCAAATATCGGCAGGATGTGTAGCGATGTGAATTCACCCAAGTGAAGAGGAGTGACATCATTCACCCCTGGATCTGTTTAAAGGAGACAATGTCAGCATACTATTAAAAAGTAGGATTGATTATAAGGAAGGATATTGTCAGCACTTTGTCACATTTTATTCACCACTATTGTCCCTGTATTAAAGTGGCATACATTATAACATGTAACTTTTACATCCCTATCTATGTGATGCTATTCCTAGGTGATGTTGCTATATAGTCACTATAATTCATTTGCTATTTGAGTATACAGTCACCTCATGCCATACCAGAGCCTTGCCAATCAACCCCCTTACTTCTGCACTTTGATCTGGTGAAGTCAGACTGGTGAATTTGGAACAGTACAGCTTGGTGATTCACCACTTTGACAAACTCCGACGCTTGATAAATAGCTGAATTTTGCATGCATGTGCTTGGAGAGAGATGAGTAAGTACGCAACCATTGTAACCTGTCGATTTGATTGTAAATAATGTAGTTTGATGAATACTTGGCACTGGGGGAAAGTGGCGAATGGATGCAAATCCTAACCTTTATTTGACTGTTTGGACTTTAATGAATAACTCCCATATGTCTTTGGCTTTTAATGTAATAAGCGGCCTAAGACTGAGGGGATAATTCAGCAAAGAGCGAACTTACCCTCCGGATCCTTCTCATCAGCTCGCAGAGAATGTTACGCATTCGCTGATGCCCTGCACACGAATATCAGCGAACGCTTTAAAGGGATTCCAGTCTCGCGAGGCTTGACTCGAGACGAGACTGGAATCCCTTTAAAGCGTTCGCTGATGTCCGCGTGCAGGGCATCAGCGAACGCGTAACAGTTTCTGCGAGCTGATGCGAAGGATCAGAGGGTAAGTTCGCTCTTTGCTGAATTACCCCCTAAGACTAAGCTGTACTCAAAAAGACAAGAGGAAAAGTAAAATAAAAATGTTTTTTAAAATTAATGTTTGAGATAAATTATTCCAAATGCTGTAGAACTATGCACAACTACAGCTTCTTAGTGCCTTGAGTTAACAGAAATTAGTTTTCTCCTACAGAAAAAAGGGTGCTCATACAACTCTTCCAAGGCTGCTGGTGTAAACAGCTTTATTTGTAACAGAAAATACTGTTCACAGCAGCTGTACCTCTCTTTTTCTAACATCTACAGTTTGATATGGGTGCCTCAGTATCACTTAAAGTGACCACTGCAAAGCCCCACATACTATTGTAGACTGGAAGTGAATCAAGATAATGAGTGGTCAACCCCCCCACAACAGTTTAAAAAAAGTTATCAGACCCTTTCTGATTAAGGTATTTAGTTATAATTACTTTTGCTTGTTGGAGCCACATTTTATCTGTTAAGATCCCTATCTAGCCCTATTGTTTTCTATTTAACTGTAGACAATACATATTGATTGTGTCCCAGAAAGCATATAAATATGGCTGCAATTACCAGAGAGAAAAACAGAACAAAGCAATAAAACAATTAGATATGTAAAACCAAAGATGACATTTTTAGACTGGGTTCACACTATTGCTGTGCTTTAAAAAAAGTGCGTCCTGAAAATACACCGGCAAATGCAGGCCAGCGTTTTTCTATTGTACACACTTTTCTATTGTACTTACCCGACGATGTGTCACCGCTCCCTTCTGTGTTCCCGATTCCTCCTACCTCATCCCATTGTTTGTGTTGTGTCCCTGCGGTCACTAAAAAATGCAACATGAAGCGCCCAACAGCATTCCGGTGCATGGTGACGTTAGTGTGACAGGTTGAGGTAAGTGTAATGGGGGTTTGCGCTGAGCATTTTTTAAAGCGCAGTCTTGCCTCTGCTAATATGAACCCGAGCCTTAAAGTTACCACATAGGTCAATCCAAACGACCTGTGTTACAGGTCATAACAAATAATAACCTGAAAGGTTAATTTTACATTAAACTTTGTGCTTGTTTTTCACTCAGCAATAAACAGGGATTTTCCCCTAAGGCTGGGTTTACGCAAGCGCAGCGCATCATATGGACTTTAACCTGGTAGCTTACTGTGGGTCACTGGACTTTAACCTGTTAGATTATTGTGGGTTACTGGACTTAACCTTCTAGATTATTGTGGGTTACTGGATTTTAACCTGCTAGATTACTGTGGGTTATTGGACTTTAACCTGCTATCTTACTGTGGGTCACTGGACTTTAACCTGCTAGATTATTGTGGGTTACTGGACTTAACCTGCTATTTTACTGTGGGTTACTGGACTTTAACCTGCTAGATTATTGTGGGTTACTGGACTTAACCTGCTATCTTACTGTAGGTTACTGGAATTTAACCTGCTAGATTATTGTGGGTTACTGGACTTAACCTGCTAGCTCCTCCAAGGATTCCTCACTGAAGGTGCCAGACTGTATGTATTTTCTTGTGTTACAGGCCCATAGAAGTAATACTGTTTTTAGTATGGCTAAAGCAAAGCTTGGGTAAAGGTAATCAGTGCATCTTTATTTCTCAGGTGAAATATATCACACATATTCTTACTGACTCTAGACAGGGTTTAGCAAATCATATGTGACATCTCTGAGTTTAGCAGAGTAAAATCACTCTACAAAAATGAATTTATGTCAAATGGCCACTTCTCCAATTCTTTTTATCTGTGACATGGCAGATTTACGATCAATTCAGAAACCTACGCCGGTTGTGGACTAAGGCCAGGTTCACACTGGTGTATTTACACTCTGCAATTTTAGAAAAGCGTGTCCTGAATATACACTGGCAAATTCAGGCCGGCATATCTTATATATCGACACGCTTTTCTATTGTACTTACCTAACACAGTGTGAACGCGCCCTCAGTGTTCAAAGCTCCTCCTATTTGCACATATACTTCGTGTTGCGTCCATACACTTGTCCAATACACTGCAGCAAGCATTCGCGCATGTGTGTGCTTGTGTTCAATGCTAGTGTGGCTGGGACAGGTAAGTGACATGGGTATTCGTGGAGTGCATTTTTTTCAAGCGCAGCATATATGTTCTAAATGCGTAAATGCTAAATGCTACGTAAATATGTCAGTGTGAACTTGACCTTATGGAGCAATACTATAATTGGCGAATTTCTCAAGTCGTATGGCTCCAGATTGAACTAGATCCATGCAGAGAAGTAGGGGGGTCCATGGCAGACAACAAGTAACAACATGAACTAGGGATAGGGTGACATTGAAAGGGATATAATATTCACTTCATACAGTTAAAATAACATTGCAAAAATGATTTTACTACGTATCACTTTGCATCCTACTAATGTTCAGAGGTGGGTAGTAACGCGTTACTTGTACTCCGTTACATTTACTCAAGTAGATTTTTGGAATACTTGTACTTTTGAGAGTAGATTAAATTTGAACTACTTTTACTTGAGTAGATTTTTGGTGAGAGTAATGGTACTTTTACTCCGTTACTCTCTGTACAACACGCGTTACTCTCTATAATGAGAACACGCATCATGCATGTCACCTGACTATTTGTGAAATCACATGATCACCCACACAAAAACTGGTAGAATCCAGTTGAAAGAATGACAGCAAAAAGTAAGGCGAGTGCGACACAAGAAGTTGGTGAAGAGGAGTCAGAGCACCCCTGGCCTCACATACA
>WMED01012912.1:2887-14631 GCA_019650415.1 Pipa parva
CTCTCCCCAATTACCCCAGTATTGAACCATATGGTATAAGGGGGAAATAAAATACACTTATTTGTCCTGAGTTAACCCCTGCAACTCCTATCAGCTCCCGGTTGTTAGAACTTAGTCTAACCAATGTAGTAGCTGGCTAAGAGCCGGCATCACTGCCTCCTGGAGAAAGGACGCTAGAAAAACTGAATTCCTCTGCTCTGTACATGGGGTAAAGCCCACAGGGGAGGAGCCCAGTCGTTTTCACTTTAGTGTCCTGCCTCCAGTGGGAGGGAGTTTTACCCATGGTCCTGTGTCCCCCTAGAGTCCTAAGAGAAAAGAGTTTCATACCAGAATCTACAAATAGCGCGTGCATATTCATCTCTCCAATATTCTACATAAATGGTGATGTGTCCCCCAACATCCAGGAATCTTGTAACCCCGTCGGTGTGACTGTGCGCACCACAATATACTCCTCCTACCAGCTCACCCGCCAGGCTCCCACAACCAAACTTAAAGTGTAACAAATCTGATAAAAAATAAAGAGTCGAGGGTTAAAGGAGAAGTATATATTTATTCACTTTACAGAGGAGGTGTTACTGCCACAGCTCCATTTATAGACAAATATAACTGTACATTATACTGGCTGTTTTTCATTACACACTGCAGTCCGCTCTCAGAAAAACAACAGACCAAACCGGTTTGTCATTTTAATACAAAATAAAAAACCACAACTTTGTCTGTGCAAAGTAAAAAGAAAAAAAAATTTATAGTATAAAATCAAGTCCGCGTTATAAACGTGCGGCGCGTGACGGTTACGAAGGCGCGTCTTCCTCTGGCCATTGCGTACAGAATCAAGGGAAGAGGGGAATCTGATTTCATGTAGAGCAAAAAAAAGAAGGAAAATATATAATTTGTGAAAAAGCAGAATCCATTCGGAATCAATGGAAATGTGATTGCATAAGGCGCATCGCTCAACAACTTCCCCTTTAATGTTGAGATAACCTTGACTGACAATACCGCAGACACCGAATGATTTGTTTAGGTGGAGGAACGTCAATCAGCTGATCTGGATTAAAAACAGGAGGAATAAAACACACCGCAGAAACCCAGGCGAGGTTCACTTATTAGGGGTGGGGGGGCACACTGTTTAATCATATTTGCGGGACAGAAAAGAGGATTTTATTTAAAACTTCACAGATTTGCTCTTTTATCGCGCAGGGACAAAGACCTGCAACGAAAAAATCTCCAGCGCCATATGTTAACTTCTGGTCACAAGATTCGTAAAACTCGCACACAAAAAAAATTATTACCATATAATGGTAGTGGTTAATTTATTCCAAATGAAAGTCCGCACAGAGACACTTGACAAGGGGGGGGAGCGAACTTATATTCAGGAGAGATGTGAAGGCGTGGCTAACATTCTGAAGGCTGAAAATGCAGTTCCAGTAAAATGATTGGTTCTTCGTTTTCCCTGGATCTCTGGGATTTGAAGTCTGCACCAATGGAAATAACCAAGAAAGTCAAACGCTCCGTGGGTATTCGCCAGCAGATTGGAGTCAATGGTACGAGGCTGTTATTCCTCCTCGCTTTCATTTCCGGGGTCCAAGTCCGAGTCTCCATTTACTTTGTCCACGTTCATATCATCTTCGGATTCTTCTTCTGCTGAAGATTCAGACTCTTTAGACTGGGATTCCTCTTCCTCCTCCCAGTTATCCTACAAATATAAGACAAAACCGTAAGCCGGGGCAGCTGGGTACATAAGGGTCTCAGACATTCTATATACACAAGAGATAAAGGAACAAAGACGCCTTCACCAAAGTAATCAGTATTCTAGTAACAAACCACTGCTTTAGTCTATTTCCTTAAGAGAGAATTGGTGAATGAAACTTTCTTTACTGCTTGCACAGAGCAAACAAGCAGTAACCACAGCTGCTCCAGGGGGCACCCATTTGTGTATAAACCCCTCTCTCCCCTCTGGGCCACTCACATCAGATTCATTCTCTGCGCGCATATCATCCTCCGACTCCTCTGAGGATTCTGAAAGAGAAACGAATTATAAAATCAGAACACGGATTAGCTTTAATTAACATATGGACGGCAGGACCCCAGACATTCTCCAGGACTGAGAAAATGCGCTAGTAAATATTATGCACTACTAGAAACTGCATGGACCAGGAGCATGAAACTTAACGGGAGTTGCAACTCAGCATTTTACTTTACGTTTCTCCCATACAATACCAATTTTTTAAATTTTTTTTACATTTAGTTGTTCTTTAACAAACATCTAAAAAAAATAATCTTCCCCAAGTGATGTCCGCAAACGCAGACGACTGTGACAAACCATTCTCATTAACCGCACTCTGTCTAAAGGCCTTTTCATTTCTACAGTGCATAAATCAACTAGGCCCATAGTAAATTACACCAAGTAATAATCAATGGCGCCGCTCAACAACTTTATTTATTGGCTCAAGAACAGTTTCCCTCTTCCAAACGGGCAGGATCTTCAGCGGGTGGTGGACAGAAAGAGTACAATCCCTGGGCAAACTAAATGCAATGTTTACAGTCTGGTTCTCAGTAACTTTTACCCAAATATCGTATGTATATTTTTATTTACAAAGCGCCAGAAGTTTGCACAGCGCTGTACAATCCAGTAATAATAGAAACAAGAGTAAAGTGTGGACATGAGAACAAGTGAAGTAAAATACAAGCATATAATCAAGAAAATACATCAAATATTGTAAAAATCGGTTAATGGATCCAAGTTAACACCACTAAGTTGTTCTGTGGAGGGAGAGTCGGTACTTGTGTAAGTAGAGATTTCATTCCAATGGCCTTTATTACTTAAGCACACAGGGCAGTGATTATCATATTGGGGGGAGGGACACTGAATTTTAGACTAGAGGTTAAATGTGCTGCAGGAGATCTGTACGTTTAACTCCTGCCTTTCCACTAAGGCTGCATCTTCTCTAAGTGAAAACTCCATCTGTACGTTTAACTCCTGCCTTTCCACTAAGGCTGCATCTTCTCTAAGTGAAAACTCCACCATGCATGGGTTTATGCACATTGGATCCAGTACCCTATTCATTTTAGACTTAAAGCAGCAAAGTCTGCAAAGATTACACTCATAATGACAACATTTTATGTGCGTGTATAAAGTTTAAATTAAAGGGAAACAGTCAGCCTATATGCTGGTTACCGGATGCTGTTAAAGAAATGATTTATTTGGAATAGTGTTACCATAAAACCTGGGAAAGAATTCCACACAAATTCCATATTCTGATGGAACTCACCTTCTTCATAGACAAGTTTGGCTTTCTGATTTAAGTCTGCCTTTTGCTCTCTGTGGGCCACCGTCATCTGTAATGGAAGAAGGGGACAGACCAGACTGGGTAAAAAACACTCAGCCCTAGGGTACCCACTTATTTTAATTAAAACGTGACATATCTTTATTAGTATATTTCCTTGTATTGTGTACACTGGACATTCAGTCCCTGCACATTTACATTAATTCAAGTAAATGAGGAAAGTGTCCTTTTCTAGTGATACAGACAGCACTGTGCCTACTGTGTTTGGCCTAGTAGTGTGGGGTTGGAGGCCTTAAAGTGGCTGAAAACTAAATGAAAATGGGAATTGTCCACCCCGGAGGATATGGTACCTGCGCAATCACTAGGTACAGCTTCCCATTGAGCCGTGATAACTTCGGCAAAGTCTTCACTCTGTTCTCCATGAGCTGGTACAATGTTCCCAGCTGTGGAACCAGGTCCGGCAACTGCACAAAGTAATGCATGATGGAATAGTTAATTGTACACAGTGACCCACAAGCTGCCAAGACCTATAACGCACAGTTTGTTATTAATATCGCTTTAAATGAAAAAAATACAACAAATAGCAAGTGACAAGGAGTGGATAAAGGCAAAACGAGAAAGTTAGAATGAAGGCAGGGATAGACGGTCATTGTAAATAACAGAGAAAGCCGGAAAGAAATGAATGTTACAACAGTCAAGGTACAGCGCCCGGAAAGGAGAAGCGCCCGACGGGTACAGCGCCCGGAAAGGAGAAGCGCCCGACGGGTACAGCGCACGACTGTACCCTGTGGATCTGGGTGGTAGGGTAGAGAGCAGGAAATTGACGTAGAGGGAGCGGCACTAACACATGATAGTTTAAAGAGAATCTGGAGACAGGCGCAGCCAGTGTAAAGACACAGAGAGAAGCGATTTCAAGGAGAACATTTCTAGCAGAAGCATTAAGCAATGTACTGGGGGGAGCAGTCTGGTTTGGTACAATCCCAAGATCTACAGACTACAAATTCCACAGCAGCCCAAGCATCTACAGTCAATGTTTAATTTATAAATAAGGACAATCACATGGAATGACTGTTAAACACACTATGTATCTCAGTTAGACACTGCCATCTAGTGGTTAAAAACAAGGTAACATTTAAAGAGGTACTTACAGTTGAGAGATAGGATGCATGATGGACTAGGACAGCCTTTAACCATCGCACCATCAGTAACGCACTAGAGAATTATAGGAAATGTCAAAGGGAATCCACAGCAGAATACTAGCAGCTTCCCATTTACTACCCAGCATGCACCAACAAATCTTTCCTTTAACATTGGATATTTGTACCTAGTGGCAGTAAGTCTGGGAACTGTCACCCAAGGGGACTAACCAACAGTCTATGGGTGGTTATTCACTAAAGTCAGAATTGTTGTGTATAAGTGCGAATAATTGTCGCGACTTTACAAAAAGGAAAATTGTAGTGGATTTGCTATGGGAATCCGCTGTTTGAGAATTCGCCAGTCGAATTCGCACCTTAGTGAATAACCCCCTCAGTGAGCACAATGCAGAAAAATGGCCAAGATGGCTTCCTATTCAATTTAGCTACAGATATGGCACATGTTCGCGATCATGGCCTAAATATGCTCCAACACATTTTCAAGTGAGGACCACCGAATGCCTTATCCAGGGACTGGCGCACTAAAAAAATACCCCGAATTTGCACCTTAATCGAACTAAACTGGAATCATATTAACACAACGTATGTACAAACACAGCAGGTCAAACAAAGGCCAAGTCTACAAAAACAGATCAGCTGTTAACTAATCTTGTGTTGGAAAGAGCTGAGAGAACAGGAATTCTCTAGTGGCGAACTCTACGATTACAGTGTTTAGTGAAATAAAATTCTACTTACTTGTTGGGGTGTCCCTGCAATTTGTTGGTAATCTGGAGGAAAAACCATAAGAAATCAGTAAATGATGTTCACAGAGTTCCCAGTCTGATCCCTCATTTAAATGTTTACCATGTAGCTCCTTAACCCAGCGATGGCGAAACTATAGCATGTGTGCGCCAGAGAGGGCTTATGCGCCGTCGCCACTGCCGCTATCCTTGATCTCTCCAGCGAGTGAGCGCTCCTTCAGTGCAGATCACAGATCAAGCCTGACAATTTTCAAGTTGGATCCCCGGCCTACACCGAAGCGCTCACTCATGGATAGCAAAGGCAGAGCTCCTCCCCCAACAGGTGCAATGAAGTCACTCATCATCGCTTGCACTTCGGTGGAAAATACTGAGGAGTGATGTCACTTTTCAGCACCACTGTCCTAACCCATTAGCTCATCACTAGCTGCTTGTCCCACAGTGTTATTATTTGGTTCCTTATCTGGATTTTTTCCCCTAATGTTTGTCTTTATTTGCATCTCCAAGAACTCTGTATATTGTCCTTTACTATATAAATTATTTATATTTCATCCTAATTTCATTTGTAATCTGCCAGATAAAAGGGCTTTAATGCCTTGAAAGCTTGCAATGATTTCCAATATCGTCAATAAAAAAGGTACCAAAACCATCTCCCTTCTGTTTTTTTTCCCCATTTACAATAGTATTTTTACCCTCTAGTAAAAAAATGCACAATCACCCCTTGCACGGCCCAAGTTCCTTTCCTTGTTTTACAGTCCCACTTGTTGGACAGTCATTATGTAATATTAATAAGTCATAAAACATCCAAACCCAGCGCGCACTACCAAGGCTTCCGGCTTGGAGAGAAGTCACAAATGTACAATTAATAACCGCTTAAAGCTTTAGAGCAGTTGGGTCTCTTACCTCGTGAAGCAGGGGAATGACTGCGTACACTGGAATCCTGGACACTGTGTTTCTTATTAAGGATTCGTTTTTGGTCTGGAAAACTTTCTGCGAGACAAAAACACACATTTAGCATCGAGTAAAGAAAAGATGCCCAACAAACTACCCTACTTGTACATGCCACTTTTCCTGAGAATCTAATTGGTAAAGCCATATAATGAAAAGCTGCAACTCCCTGGGGGCTGTCATCCTGCAAACTCCACATACTGACCACTTGCTGGCTCCACCACAACAAGCCTCTGACTGTGGACAACCCCCACAAGCCTCTGACAGGGGACCACCAAATGAGTGCAGTTAAAGAGGGATTGCTTAGACATGGAGAAAACCAAAGTCTTACATTTAAGATGCCTTTATCATTACTTTCCAGTCCCTGCACGAGAAGGACAGCGAAGTTATCAGTCTGCGGCAGACCACCTTTAGTTTGGCGATCTTTGGCAATGTCGATATCCATAGCCTCAAGCCTGTCCTCAATGCTCGCCTGGAGGAAGAAGAGATGTGTTAGGTAGCAAGCCAAGATCGTAATGCAACTTTACATGCTTTATTTGGTAAAAGTATGGCAATAGGGACTTGTTTCCAATCCAATTGTCTCATCACATCACTAACATGCACTGGGGTCATCACCAAGGCCACATGAATCAGAGAGTGCTGCTTGCAACTCCCTAGAACATGTTCCAGTGCTCTCCTTGCTAGTTCATGTAATAAAACAGGCTTCCATATTGAATAATAAAACTATCAATTAGTAGGAGTGTCTTAGTGTTACTAAACACATACATTTCTCTATAGAGAGTCTGTATTGAGTCAGACTCTCCATTAATCGTAAAGAAAAACATATGACTCATCAAATCTAGACTACTCCAATATGCAAGTTTCACGTAGATTATGCAGAACTGCTCGGACATCAAGAGAACAAGTCTTCATTAGTTTCTGACACAAGCGAAACCAAAGTCACCTCATCACTGCAGAGAAGCATCTTAACCAGAGCGGCAATCGCAGCAGCGCAACGCAATTCTCTAAACGTGCCCACTCACCTCTTTATCTTCATGTTTCCTTTTTGACTCTGACTTTGTGGTTTGGGCTACAGCAGCTGCTATGGCTGAGCTGTGACCGGGTATTCCTGGGGTTAGAACCTGGGGTTCTGATTTTACAAGTGGAGTTTTCACCTGTGTGAAACGAAAACGTATTCAACATTTAGTGATCCCAATACGGTGTGTGTCCAGTTAACTGAACTGACATGTTATAACATGGAAACTTCCCTTGAATTTCCTGTAAGTCAAGAGTGTGGAGAGCAAACTCACCAGCCATGAGATTAGCACATCACTAGGATTCAGGCTGATGAGAAACCATTCTCTAATCGTCATCACAGCATTACAGGCACAATTTAATAATTAATAACATCTTAGGGTAAAGTAAATATCTTCCATATAACAGATAACCACAAAATTAAATGAGAGAATCTCTGTCATTTTAACTGGGGAACAGTCTTAAAAAATAAAAGATTAAAGATTGGGTTAATCCAATGGATCTATAGTTCACCTTTGTTACAGCTGCGTCTCTTGTGACTGACAAAGACTTGTGGATATCCCGAATAAGGCAAATGTGAGGTTCATCAGTCTTCAGCGCCTTACAGAACAGAACACAGGGAAAGGCATTTAGTAGATGCAGATGACAAAATCAAACTCATTACAGACTAGATTTGGACCAGTCTGCCTGGTTTATACAACGATCTCACTAATCTGGTTGTTACATTAAGCATATGGGTGTGGATGATAAAATGATTGCAAACAGCCCCTGCACTTTCCCTAAAGCAAGAGTTATACTTGCCTTTTATATTCAAGGAGGCTCATGCTATCAGAGCAGAAGATGCGAGTAGTATGTAGCCCTGACCACTGGACATCTTACATTTCTAGGTTTGTTCCCTGAGTCATATGACGCAATCCCTGAACATAAACGCCCAAGAAATACACAGCAGAATTGCATCCATTTAGGCTACATGTAAACAACAAAATAAACCCACAGTCTTTCCCTTCCAAGCCTCCTATTTGATTATTTCTGCTTCTTCTGCATGTATTATTACACTAGTACATGGCAGCCATTGTAACATTTCAACTCCACCCCCTGCTGAGAAAGCTGGTGTCCTGGGCACTGTCATCTACAGAGCATGTGTGAAGAAAAAAAAAGCACTGAGTGTATGTCATTGATATTCACAATTTAATGTACCATGTGACTTCCCCAAACCAGTTCATTAGCATATTAATGAGCATCCAATATGGCAGCCATGAAACATTAGCACCAGCAGTTCTATAAGATAAAATTACAGCCCAAAGCTACTGATTTACTGCTTCCTAATATAGCAGTTTAGGCTGCCAGACCCTGTACTTTCAGCATATTAGCTGTGTCTAGGGCACATTAATTCTTCTTTAAATGATATACCATAGCCAAAAACTGGGAACTCTGTGCAACACGGCAGTGTTTGTTCTGCTTGTAATTATTCCAGTTCTCATGGAATTTATTAAAAGCTCTCATTAAAGAATATCCCAGTCTGATTTCTAAGGAACCATTAGGGGCATTATTCTTCCTATTCAGACAGGACAACATAAAACTAAATTCAGGGGTGGAGTTATACCAGTAAAGAGTGTTCAGTTGCCCCGCCTCCAGCCATCGTTACATACTAGCCCCTCCTCCAGCCAACATCATTACATACTAGCCCCTCCTCCAGCTGACATCATTACATACTAGCCCCGCCTCCAGCTGACATCATTACATACTAGCCACTTCTTCTGTACTAATAAGTAAGACAGAGTAATTGGAATAAGCCAGCCTTGCTCAGACACAGCCAAGGAAATGAATGTCCTCATTAATGAGCATTCAGTGATGGAAACCACAATGTAAAGTCATCATAGCAAAGCCCTGGCAGAATTCTATCCCATCTTGCACCTGAAGGGCACCAATAAATGACCTGTACTCCAGCTGGGAATGGTCAAGCTCATTCAATGCGAGGCCAAAGAGCTGTCGGACAGCTTCCTGCACCATATTACATTGTAGCCGTACATGTACAGCTGGCATTCATTTCTTTAAATGCATCACCGGTGATTGAGCTCAGGCCTCTAGCCAGAATTTAGAAGATAAAATAGAAATCCTCTAAATATCCCATGGTCCCCTTGTCCCATTCAGGAGGGCTTCTGGAATATACCTTAACATCTTTCAAAGTTAAGGCTAGAAAAAGCAAAGGTGCAAGGTAAAGCAGAGACGTACCACTCTCTCGATGATGGGCTGGATTGTGTTGCCGTAGTACAGAAGGAGAGACTGTCTGTCTGCACAGAATCCCGCCGACAGGATGGGAATGGGTTCAGGGCAGGAGTCTTCGCCGCTTCCGGACGTTGCAATCTGCACTGTACAGGTTGGCGCGATCGGCTTCTTGTGGGTCCTTGGAGAACAAGACAATTAACACTTTCTCTACGGCCAAAATTACCAGTACAATTTAGAAAACCAGAAAGGAAAGTGTGAAACCTAGGTCATATCTAAGGGAACTTATGTACATCCCAAACATTTAAAGAGCTGGACACTTGAAACGAAATCCAAATCATACAGCGGCTTAATCTTGGGTGGATTTAGGCAGCTGGAGACGCTGTTCTATAGCAGCTTGCAGGAAAAATGAAGTGGCACTCTATACTATTCAATCTAACCCAGGGTTGGCAACCTTTTTGGCAGGGAGTGCCAAAAAGGTGACGTCGCTCACCAGCGCGTTCTTCGAAGTGTCGGCGCTGGTGAGCGATGTCATCAAGCCTGCTTCCCCTGCGAGCGCTCCTTCAGTGCAGGCCACAGATCAAGCCTGAAAACTGTCAGATCGGGTCCGTGGCCTGTACTGAAAGTAGGCTTGGCAACGGCTTGCGTGCCATAGGTTCGCCATCCCTGATCTAACCAATAGCTACACAATGATGAGTAAGGCTGGGTTCACACTAGCTGATTTTCAGCTGTATTTGAAAATCAGTACCCATTGTTTCCTGCAGGATAATCTACACAGGCTATTCTGTTTTATACCATAGACAATAATAAGCTTAATTTGAAAAAAGCTTAGCTGAAAATCAGCTACTGTGACCCGGCCGAATACTTGGACAAGAGAACTGCCAGCCTTGCTCAGACACAGCCAAGGAAATTAATGTCCTCATTAATGAACATTCAGAGAGATGGAAACCACAATGTAAAGTCATCATAGCAAAGCCCTGGCAGAATTTACTATCACGCACAGATCCGTCAACCCTAACTTAAACTACACCCACTGGTTATGCACATGGAGGGTCATTCAGCAGTTTGACTTCCACCTTGGTTGTAAACAAAGGGCTTCAAGGAAAACATTCCTGCAGCAAAATAAGCATATTAAACAGATAAAGAATCAATGATAATCCTACGGTATCTCCCGCCAAAGCATTGCTAGGATGCCCTTACCCGTTTAGAACGTGCTCAAATAAGTGCAGCTGTCCATCTCGGCACACAACCGCCAGCTTCAAAGGCTATAAAATAAAATGGTGGCGGGTAAGTGGGATATACAAAATGAGGTTAAAAAGACTTTTAGACAGCCCGGTAGTGCAGTTTCTTTCTGAAGTTACAAAATAGCACATGGAAACCAGAACTGTGTTCAAAATGACAAAGTCTTAACAAGAAAACATACCAAACACTAGAAGCCAAGCATCTGCCAATAATCCCTACTTGCAGTTAGGCCCAAGAATGTAGTGGGACATTTGATATCGGCATACCACTAAAAGATATGCCAACTCAGTAGAGCCCAAGGCAACAATCTAGCTATCCAATAAACAAGCAGAGACTGCAAGGGTAAGCAGCCCTGAGAAGGCAGATAGCAAAGCCTGCAAATCCCCCCCAAATACCCCAAAAGTGGGCAGTGAATGAGCAGCCCTCAACCGCAAAGCCCCAGCACAGCATGCTTGCGGATTTACAGTTTAAATCATTAAAGTTAACAGCGCAAACGTACAGAGAAATGAACGCAGAGAAAGGTAGCAGTGCACATCTGATGGCACCCTTTCTTCAACTGCGCAGTTTTAATTAACCATCACTGCGCCTAGTGTTACAACGCTCACTGTAAAGCAGTTATCTAGGCCCAATTACTTACAGACCCCAGCCAGTGAGTTACAGCAGGTAACAGTGTGTCTGGGAAGGTTTAGGCAGGAAAGTTAACAGACTGACTAATAGAAATCAATATCACTTGGGCTTTTAAATGTGGTCACCAAGGCCAAACCTTTATGGAAAGTCGTCGTTTTTATGGCAGTGATTTATACCACTTGTTACAGAACATACATGAATCAGCGCTTCATTTCTTCTGCCAGAACAATGGAAGAGAAACAGAAGCCGGGATCAGGACGATGCATTTCACTAATGTTTCTATGTATAAGATCCTAAAACTTTCTAAGATTTGAATTTCCTACGTAGGGCCTTATTGACTAAAGGAAGAATAGTCGCATATAGCTCACACTTCATAGCCACTGCCCCATTTTCATTTATTGATCAAACTCTGAAAAGTGGCGAACACATCTAATTCAGGCAACTATAAGAGCTGCGATTTTATGGAGCACTTCGCATCACTGAGTTTGCAAATACTTTAACTATTGACCAAGTGG
>WMED01012913.1:0-14630 GCA_019650415.1 Pipa parva
GATAAGATAGCGCCCCTCTCCTCCTACCTGTAGGCCCGGCATTTGCCGGTAAGCCGTACCAGCGTGTTCCGGCACAAAAAAAGCCCTGATTATATGACAAAGAAATATCATACTTTGTATGGACACACAGCAAACACAGCACATCTTGGCTGTGTGTAATTGACATCCATGTGCACACAGAGTTTGATTTTATGTGCCTACGACTCTGTGGAATGCCACTAAGGGGGTTATTCAATAAGGTGCAAATTCGACTGTCGAATTCGCAAACAGTGGATTCCCATAGAAAATCTGCAACAATTTCCCCATTGTAAAGATGCAACAATTTTTTAATGTTAAGATTATAACAATTTTCCCATAATAAAGTCGCGACTGCAACAATATTCTCATTATAAAGACGCTACTGTGACAGTAGCAGCCTATTGAAACTATCTTTATCTGGCGTATTCACACCTATACGCAACAATTCGGACTTTAGTGAATAACCCCCTAAATATTAATAGAAATTGGTATAATGTAAATGTATGGTGACATTCACATATGTGTTTTATTATGAAGTTGAGCAAGAGTGCTTATAAATTAGGTTTCTTAGTCCAAGTTCACCTGGGCAAATTTTACAAGGCAAAAAATGGCCAAAAAAATGTGGTTGCAAAAAAATAAATTGAAAGTGTGAACCAAGCCTTAAACGAATGCTGCACAAGTTTTATCAGTTGACACATGTTTCAGATATAATGGGATTACATATAATAATTAACAAATGTTTTACGAATTCTTCACAAATATGTGTTATATGGGACAGTAGCACTAAAAAGGCAATTTGCCTATGTGACATGTCTGAAATCAGCACACAGTTTCAAAGAAAATGAAACAAAGCAATGAAAGCCAGCATGGCTATCTTCAAATTTATAATTTTCAAAAAATATTTTATTGTTTACTATCCCTTATATTCTAGTGAACTCAGTCAATTTCCAGGCGCAACACTAATTTCACTGAATGTAAGCTTCATCTTCTATACAACTATGTTGACCAAAAAATTTCAATTTTCATCTATGTGTTAACAGGTTTGTCAAGTAAAACAAAAAGCCAAAGGGTCTAATGCAGGGGTGGGCATATTACAGCCCATGGGCCAGGTCCGGCCCGTGGATGTCTTTTGCCTGGCCTGTCTGTCAAACAGGGCCAAGCCGAGGGGATATGAGATGGCGCACTATCTATGTGTGCGCTGACTGCTGTAGTACTTAGCGCTACAGTGTTCCTCTCTCCTCTCCCCAGTAATGATTTTAACTTCCTGTGATCAGCTCACAGGAAGTTAAACAGTGCTGGGGGAGGGAGAGAGGAACACTGTAGCGTGAAGCACTACAGCAGACAGAGCAAGGCCACAGAAGAGGTAGGTAGGGACAGGAAAAAGGAAGGGGTCACAGTGTGGGAGGGGAGGTGTTGGAGCAGCACAGTGTGGGAGGGGGTTGTGGGAGAAACACAGAATTAGAGGGGGATTGTGGGGCAGCACAGTATGGGGATTGGGGTTTCTGTGGGACAGCACAATATGGGGAATGGGGGATGCTGTGGGACAGCGCAGTATGGGGAATAGGGGGTGCTGTGTGAGTAGTGTAGTATGGCGAAAGGTAGGGTTTGTCACATTGGGTATGTTACCGACCCACGACATAGTTGAATATTGTTAAACTGGCCCAATACAAGAAAACTTTGCTCTCCCCTGGTCTAATACAAGGCACTACATTTTTCCCTTAAATATATAAGCAAACTTGCATTAACTAATTAATAACTGACATTAGTGCAGCTTTGTACGATTAATTTTGTAAAGCACATTCTATAATATTTAGTGATAATTAACTGTTATATATTAATTTTACCCAGCTTCATAATTTCCTTGAGGAGTAGCCCATTTATTAAGGTGATGGAGTCAAGCATTTATTTCCTTTTCAAGCTTACATTCATTAAACACTTCTTGTCACTAAAAAGGGATGTTGCTGTTGTGCTGGCTAATCCATTAAACGTCTGAGACTTGAACAGTGCCATATTTGAATAATAAAACTAAAATAAACCTTTACTGGCAATAAAGAGTATAAGGTTTTTCTGAATGGATTTGCAAGAAACAAACATGCAGAAACAGAATTTTTAACCTTTCTGAAACATTTCACTAATAGACAAATTCTTCCCTATTCCAGCCTGTTATAACCACATTACACTTTTTGGTCTTTAATACATCATTTCAATATTTCTGTAATCAGAATAAATGATGTCAAGTTTTTTTTGTTATTCAAAATTATGTAGAAATTTGGTTGTACAGATTAATGTACCATTAATATACCATACAGCAAATTTTTCAGATATGTCATCAATAAAATGTTTATAATTAGAATTTTTTTAAATTTTTATTTAAGAGGTCATAGGCTTACACAATGACCCAAAGGTAATGTTGTCCACTGTAACAGTTTCTTAGAAACAGTGTAGACTTTGTACCTTTAACTGTATGGTAGCAAACATGAAAGCATCAAATGGGTTTCAACATCTTAAAGACTTTATAGAATGTGAAAAATAGAGATAGTATTTAGGGAAAAAGTTCGCTTGTGAATCAACAGAGTGTTCCATCCATATCACAAATTTAATAAAAACGAAATAAATCTTTAGTCACTCAGATTTCCTTTCTCGGAATACCAACAGAATAAACAGATTCCAGGTGAATTCTGTATCTTCCTGGTTTTGGAAGTGGCCAGACATGAGTAGAATTAAGTGGACAGGCATTCTTAATACATTTTTCTATGATTTAATGCTTCTAGTCATTTTCAAAGAATGCAATGGACTCAAAATGATAGGTAAGTAACTGTAGCCCTGGAGACCTAGCATTTATTTTCATTAAGCGCTGAGCACTCTACCAAGTGTCCTGATAGATTGGAAGCACAAAGTGCGACGTGCATAATTTAGCTACAGTACCTACAAACAAGACAGTTCTCCTAAAAGCAAAGTTTGTTAAAAGAAGCAGTGAACTTACCTCTGGCAATAGACGAACACCTGATGTTTATGAAAGATAAATACACAGTATCTAAAGATGAATCCACTGACACTGACCACAACAACTCTATATAAATGTACAGATCACATTTCTTAAGTTGCTGACATGATGTTATCATTAATAAAGTGAAAACAAAATTAAAAACTGGCAATATATGTAGACAATGATGTTAACTTTAATAGTTTTAAACTCGAAGTCACAACGCAAAATGCAATTTATATCGATAATACATTTATACATTCTTATTGTATCCTCTATTATGTGTTACATGTTTCTAGTTTTTTATTCTAAGTTTACCAATATGAAGATGAATACAAACCGGTATCATTTGATGTACACATTTACTAAACAGAAGCACTGTACTAGATAATCTTTGTTTGATGATGAATTAATATTTTCACTATTGTTGATATTACTGATGTATTATGTCCTTTAGATAAGAACTACTTTTGTTCAGGCTCTCTTGCAGTAAACTCTTTGGAACCAGGAACGTGCAAGGAAAAGTAATCAGCCACAGATTTTAAAACATACAGAACAAGCAATCCAAACTGCTCCATTGGTATATATGTTGTATGGTTAGCCCTTCTATTACACAGTGAATAGAAACAATAAAAGTAGTACAGGGTGGCTGACTGCCTAAGGAAGAAGTACATCAGTGAAAAGGTTTGTATTCTATGTGTATTTTAAAAAAGTTCACTGTACTAGACAAAAACTGTAGCTTGAGATTTAAAGTGTTATTAAGACTTCTGTGATTTATTAAAATATCTTTAAAAAAGGCTATCCTCAAAGCTCTCTCTTTTTTGTTTACAAATCTGACTGCATCATTTGAAAATATCGTCTACATATTGCACATCAGAGCCAATTATCACTAAGCAAGTAAACCTAAGCAATTCTGTTTAAATGTTTATGTAATTATGGGACATTCAAAAGCAAACGACAGACAAATAGCTAGTAGTATAAGATAAAGTGTAAAGAAAGGCCAGACCACTGTGCACATCAAGGAAATACAGGTTCTGACAGTGTAGGAGCAGTTAATTACAACTTTATTTGTGGTACCAGAAACCATAAATTCTTCCGATATCCAAAACTGAAGGAAGGTTGTGGTTTGCGAACATGAAGAACACCATTTAGCAACAGTGGAGCATCAGCAAGCCCTTTATCATTCTCTTCTCAGCTTCTCTATGCAATTATTGTGACAATATCCAGCCTTCATTTCCACAGCTGATGCTGTAACACAACACCTGCCACCTCCTATCTTACAATTAGGATATGCCTACATACACAGAAAATAAAGCAATACTGAAATGTGGAACACAAAGTGGAACGCTGTGCTGAGTGCAAGCACAAGTTGATCTGTAGAAGGACACATTGTCATTGAAGTCCTTTTGACCCCTCTGCAATACATCTATTTTTTGTGTCTGTGAGAGAATCTAGGCCCTTAAATATTTTGTAGCAGTACTATTCTATAAGGAACATACAGTGATTAAACAAACAATAACTAAATGTTATTAAATGTTATGCAAGATTTTAATCAAGTGCAAATGTGTGTGTTTATATATATATATATATATATATATATATACACACATATACGTACAGTATATATAATTTAGCGTTTAATAAAAGAGTGGTTTGCATTAGTGAACAGTTTTTGTTTTTCAGATTCTGCCAAGTGAAATTTACAAAAAAGTGAAAATATAAAATCCAGATTGGCAGCTATCCAGATGGAACTAAAGAGTAACACGTCCAAATCTGCCAAGATCAGGGATGCAGTTCTGAGACACAGTGGTTAAGTATCTCCACAGGTTTAATGCAACATAAAACACAGTATCAACACCTCATAAAGCTTAACAATTAAGGCCCCATGTGCTATGATTTTCTACAGTCTAATCCCCGGTCTATGAACAGCCAGGAAATGGACAGTTTGTGAGGGAACAAGAAATATGTAATGTCTCATTGCAAAAGTAAAAATGAGGGTATTTCTCATTGGTGGGAGAAGTGAGGGTTTGGTGGAAGATACAGCCACAACAAGATTTTATACACTACTTAATTAATGTTCTTTATTTATAAAGAAGTTGATGTTTTTAGTTAGAAAGGGTGGGTTCAAAGGCACCTTAATAAAAGATATCAATGTTTCTTGACTTTACTTTATATCACTTTCTAACGTTATGTATTTATATATTTGTAAACTTAAACTACATGTTTTTACACATTTTCAAATGTATTATGTTATTAGAAGTTAAGATGGTTCTTCAAAATAAAAGCCAACAATTATTTAATTCTCTGCAGTAATGTAACCCGTTGGCTAGAATATAATAACGTTCTTTAAAGTGCACCTGTCACCTCAAAACTAAAACTAAATTAGGTTGTACTAATGAAATAAACGTTTTGTAAATATATGTGTATTAGAAAAAATGTACCTTTATTCAGCGTTTCTCTTTGTCATCTTCCCTGTCAGCCTGACTTTTCTTTCTCAAGTCGGGTTGGGGGGAGCTGAAAGGATGATTGACATTTTAGCTCCTCCAATCAGATCCCTTAAATCACGATCTATCAAGAATCTGATTGGAGGAGCTATAATGTCAATCATCACTTAGCCCTGCCCAACATGACTCAGAAAGAAAAGTATGGCTGACAGGGAAGATGACAGAGAGAAACGCTGTATAAAAGTGCATTTTTAAAAATACATATATATTTACAAAACTGTGTATTTCATTAGTAGAACCTAATTTAGCATTAGAATGATGTGATGGGTGCAGTTTAATGTTCTTCTTTTTATACAATAGAACAGGATATCAACAGTTAAAGAACCAGTAAAGCCTGGAAAATGAAAAAACAACAACATTTTAGGTCATGGGTCGGCAAACTTTACTATCAAAAGAGCCATTTTGCCTGCTCTTCCACTAAAGAAAAGTAGTCGGGAGCCGCAAACATATAACAGCTTAGAAACTTTTCAAAGTTTTAATCTTTCTTTTAAAAGTTTATCTCTTACAACATCAGAATATAAAAAATAATAACAAAAATGAAATATATAAATCAAAATTACATTGTTAAATAACCTATTTAATTTTTTTTCATTTGTCAATTAAAGCAGAAGGGAGCCACAACATGAAGGCTGAAGAGCCACATGCGGCTCCAGAGCCGTGGTTTGCCTACCCCTGTTTTAGGTTAACAAAACAGTTACTCCTACATAATAACTAAAATATATTTAAATTTGATTTTCTAATTTTATTGCTTTGCTTTTGTCTTTGTTGATTGTAGCAATTTTTGATCTATTGGATAAAACACCTATTTTAGTCCTACTTTTAAACATTACATAATACATATTCATGGATTACCTAATAAAGTCAGCAATACCTTTGAAATTAAATTGATATATCTTTCAGAAATCATACAAAAATTTTGGTAGCATAGATAAGTTTATTTGTTAATTTTAAATGAGTCGATCCTTTATTAGGAGGAATCTAAATATAAAGTTAACATAGCTAATTGAAAGTTTTATTTACAATGAAAATTGATTTGAATTAATGCTACATTTATACTTGGCTTCCTACCACCTACTGCATACCAGTGCTACCTGTATTTTTTGTTACAGAAAAGTGTCAGTGTTGCACCTTTTTTGTCTATGTGTAGAGGATTAGAAAGTTACTGCATCCGCATATTAAGGGGGTTGTTTAATGTAAGAGCAGTGAGGTTGTGGAACCCTCTGCGTGACGAAGTTGTCACAGTTAATTCCATTAAAGAGGGTTTGGATGCCTTCATTCAGTGTAAGAACATTATAAGTTATGGGTACTAAAAAACTGGAGATGGGACCTTGATCCAGGGAATTATTCTGATTGCCATATTGCAAGGAACTTTTTCCCTAATATGAGGATAATTGGCACTTGCCTCATGGTTTGTTTTTTTTTTGCCTTCCTCTGGATCAACATTGCAAGAAAATTGTCTGAACTAGATGGACTTCTGTCTTTTTTTTCAGCCTATAAACTAAATTACTATGTTACCTTTAAATTTAACCCCTTTGATGCTGTATGGTTAGATTGCTCACACCTGATTGGACTTTCCATTGTGTGTGATTAATCAGCTTCAGGTGCACCAGATATTCTAATCTGCACAGTTGGCCATAAATTGTAAAATAGGCATTATTCATTGAGACATTATTAAAGGCATGTTTTAAAAAAAATACATACAAATATATTTCATATTGATATATAAAATGTGGTATGAAGATAATTCAGTTTCAGGGCGAAATGTATTAAAATCAAAAATCGTGATATCAGCTGATTATTTTACTGATAGGATGGATGTTTCCGTAGTAATGAACAGATTAACAGATTTCAATATCGCGATATCGAGAAAAATTGGCGATATAGCGGTTCCAATATCGCAATATCGGTAAAACTCAGCAATAACAGTTACGATATTGCGATATTGTTACAAAAAAGACCAATATCGATGTTTTGGACTTTAAGAAATTTCGCCCTTAGAATGTGGGGGTTTTTTTTTTTGCATTTAGGGCAGACTGGTGCTCCTGAAGCATTTCAAGTCAACTAGTGTTCATCCTTGATTTCTGACAATTTCATTGGCTAAACCAGTCTCAAACCTGTAGGCTTGATCCATGTAATATATATATAGAAAATATTTATATTATAGAATATACATTTGCTATTATGATTTACCTGGCTTTCTCTGGCCGTGTAAATACAACATATTAATTCAGAATCATTCACAATTGTTTGTGATTGTATAAAATGGTATTCTTATAAATATTGTGGTATTATTGTCAGAAGTACATTTTTCTGGATTTCTCTGATTTATATTGAAGACTTACTGTGAACGTCAAAGTTCTAGGTTAATACATGTTATTTATAAATGAATAATAAAAGAACATAAACATTTGAATTTGAATTTTGTTTTATTTGGAACGTGCATTTGATTTTTAAGGAGAGAAATCAAACATCAACACCTCTATTATTTGTTAACTATACTGACACTATAATAAAATGGGTGTTATAATATAATCTTTACATTGGTTGTAGTCATGGTAAGATATGTTATCAGTTTTTTAAGGTTATTAAGAAAAACTATTTGTTGTACTACAAGTAGGATTTTCAGGGGATATAATTTGTCAAAAAGAAAAATATTCTTCAGGGATTGAACCAGCAAAACCTAACAGTGGAATACAGTCATCCACTAGTAGTTCTGTCTCATTATATTCAGGGGCTCTTTTAGGTTTGGTTTTCTTCTTGTGCAGTATTAAAATAAGAAGAAAAAGAAAACTATAAAGAAACTACAGAGAAATAAGACAATTTCAAGATGTATTGATTACAGAATAATGTGATCTGAGAGCCACCAAATGTGTTTTATGATCAAGAATATGCCAAAATGAAACAGTTTATCACAGTAAGTGGTTTATTTATAATAAGGAAATAGGGAAAAATACTTTATTATGCTGGCAATAGTCAATTTCCTCTTATAACAAAGTCTATGTTACTTTTATGTAAGTGTTTACATAAAATATGGTCTTAGAATATTATATGATGAAACTTTTTTTTTCATTTTATTGAAGGTTTAGTAGGGACAACAAACATAATATATAGTACAATGGAGAGAGAAGATGTAAATACATTATAAATAGGTTGCATTTTTTGTATGACCTCAATCTTATACTCCAATTAAATAAAATAATAACGTATACTGGGTGTAATAGTGTCTTACTTTGTTATGACTCTTTTCTTTAAAGAATCATGATTACCCACAAAACATTTTATTTAATATATATATATATATATATTTTAATATATTTTAAATATATAATATTTTATATATTTTAATATATATATATATATATATATATATATATATATTTTATCAAATATATATAGAGAAAAAAAGACATACTTTTAAGATCCATACTATAATGACTATCTGTCTGTGAACGTATCCATTGTTGGTTGTAGCCTGTTATATATTTATATTTAAGGTTCAATTTAGTTCTAGCATATGACTCAAGGTGGTATAAATGGCATCTAACAGTTTCTAGGTAATAATGTTTTTAACAGCTATATAAGTATATGAGTGGCCAGTAGTTTAGCTTTTAATTGACTTGGAAAAAAATGTGGAGTAAGTCACGTCTGGTGGATAATAGATAGGAAGTTCTAGTAGATGTGTATTCAAATATTTTATGAACATATCCAGAATTTTAGGGCATAACCCCTATATATATGTAGTAAGGTGCCTTCCTTATAGCAGGTTATCCAAGAGGAATTTATGTAGAGATTTTATGTAAACAAGGAGGGTCCATATCACGCCTCATATGCAGTTTACAATGTAGTTCTAAGTGATTAACATTGACAGATACACTTTTCAGGGAGATGAATCAGTGCTGGCATTGTTTAATTAAAATACTTGAGTTTAGTTATTGATCCAATGTTTGCATACACTTGTTTTTAACTGTTGGGATGCTCGGGCAATCATTAGGTACACACACATTTAAAGACTGTTTTTTACCTGTCTGTAGATGAGAGTTTTGACCTTTAAGTATATATAAAATATGAATGTATTAAAATTTGTTAGACAGAGGAAGCTGATATTGGTTGCATAGATCTGTAAAAGTTTTCAGCCTGTTTGCAGATTAGAGGTGTTGTATAAATTTGATGCCTTTCAGCTTCCAACTATGGAGGTAGTTAAATCAGGTCTTCAACACACACATGTCTCTATAATCAGACCACTTATAGGCCAGTTAGGTTACTACACATATGCCACAGAATGTTTTTGACTTGATTTATAAGAAATCAAAAAAGGAAGTCTACAGCACTAGCAGCAGCAGAACTAATCTTCTGTCTCCTCTCAACAATACTCTACTGACATGTAACTCAGCATAGAATTTCTGCATCCAAGTCTGTAACCTTAGTAAAGTTTCCCTATACCTGCCAGAATTTGACCATTAAGCATTTTAGTGATTCATTTTCAAAAATGGCCATTGTTTTCTATCTTTTCTATATAATTTGCTGGCAATCTCCACATCTGTCATGAAAGTGAGTGTTCCTCCTACAAAATTACCAATCTGAGTTTTATATGTGTATGAAAAATATAAATTAAAGTTATTCATGTTTTCACTAAATTCCAGAATAGCTCTGGTATCCTTTTTCCAAATAATTATTACATCATAAATACACTGTTTGTGAAGTACAATATTAGACAAAAATGGATTACTGGGCCAAATATTATTTTTGCATTTCCCTAGTGAGATTTGCACAGGGATTTAATATTGATCCCATCATAGCTCCTAATTGCTGGTATTAAAAATGCTTCTCAAACAGGAAATAGTTGAAATATTAATTGTATATCATCATTTACAAAGATCTGTTCTTCCAAGAAGGTAATATTGCTGCTTGTTTGAGACACTATGCATGAATTATTGCCATAAAATTCAATTGACCATTCCAGGAGCAAATATTGATCACTGAGTGAATCATTTTGGAGTTGATGCATATAAGGGCCATTGCCAGAAGAACAAAGACCAATAGGTGGCAATTGTTTGGGATCCTGAGCAGAGAGAAGCACGTCTCTTCCCTCTTTCCTAAGACTCACTGGCAATGACCTGTTTCAAACAACACAGAAACCAATAGTGAAAATAGTGAAAGTTATTTTGTAAAAATGATACTGTCCACTGGACTAATAAACCCAATAAAATTTACAAGGAGTATTTCTAAATTACAGCCAGTTCTCAGCCTGGTGTAACCAGGCCAACACTATACAACTGAAAGCCGTTAATACTCAATTCTTAATGTCTTCTAATTTTTCAGGGGATATAAACTGCATATCTGACATAATGCTTTATATTTCATGAAAAACAATAAAAGCAATAGAACTAAATAGTCAGGCACCTACTGATTATTAATCCAAGTGTTGTTATGAAATAGAAGAATATTTTTTTTGTAATTTATAGTAAGAAGCAAATCACAAACCACTTTCTTTGAGGGGAAAGACTAGAGGTGTGTCTTTTGAAATGGTAAGTTTTAATGGTTTTAGAAAAATGTTAATTTCTCAGATTTATGCACAATCTAACCAAAGTATAGGTTAATGTACTCAATATCATGGAGATGCTCTACTACTGAGTGAAGAAAGTAGAGACGGGAGCTGTTTTTTTTTTAAAGCTTTACTTAAAAAGAAGACATATCTCTCTGAGCTAATTTAACCAATACCTACATGCTTCCTTATTTAGTTTAGGCAGCAAAATGTAGACTAAAGCAGTTTTTCCCATTAGTGCTCTCCATTTTTATTCCAAACACCCTTTGTGTTTGAGGAAGTAGCGGTTACTAAAATGGCAAAACAAACAACTGGAAGACATTTAACTTAACACAACTATTACAGTGTGCCAATCAAGTTCCTTTAAATGTATTCCAGTATGGTTAACCAGTGTACCATGAATATTAAAAGGAGAAAGAGCAGAAAGTCACATAAATATTCCTCATTTTATTATTATTATTTTTTTTGCTAACAGCAGAGCTTAATGTTATGTTTGAGGGTAAACGGTTTTATTCCTATAATTTCCAAATTGTGGCCTTTTTATTCAACACCAAGGTATGTTATTAGTCTGAAATGTACATGAGTAATTTAGGCTGCTGTTTTAAGATGCTTGAAAGTGAATTAGCATTCAGGGTCATTTGGATCACTGACAGCTAATTCGTCCAAGTTATATTGCAGTTTTATGATGTTGGCTACTGGCAACCAAGTGCTTATCAACTAAACTCATTTTGCTTCTAGCTCTGAGGTTTCAGCCAGCTCCCTGAAGGTAGTTTGGCCGAGTCTGCTCACAGCTGCTCAAAGGTTTCTTTTACAATGCCATTTCTCTTCTGATTTAGTGGTATTGTTAAAGAATAGGAAATCTGCTCAGTGTTTTACCTTCAGCGTGCAGCTGAAAGAGCATTAATACAATGGATAAAATCATACAACAAAAAAAAGAAAGAAAGAAAGAAAAGAAGCAATTTTAAGCATAATATGGGCAATAAACAGCAGCTTACTTGACTACACATAAACAGATCAGCGGATGTTGATCCCATGCTTTAAAGGCAAAGCAATTAGATATATTTATTATTTTTAAGGTCGTGATGGAAATTGAAAACATGATTTTTTTTCTAATGGAATCAGTTTTGGCTTACAAATTCAACGTGACTACATCATTAAAATGATCCTAATTATTTCTTTCTTTTATTGCCATCCTGATAGTCGAAATCTAGATTATATCAGAAAGCCTTTAGTTGTTTTCTCCTGCTTAGTAATTAGTGCTTGTTAGAATGTTGTATGTTTGTACTGTATGCCTAGAAGTGACCGTGTGCATATTTGGTTAGAATTAAGCAAACACAGAAATAAGAATTTGTTTGTAATACTAACCTCCTTTCTGATAGAAGCAAATATGTTCCAACATATATATTTGACCGTGCCTTTAAACAAGTAACCATGGAAGTAAGTAATTTGGGAGGAAGGTGAGCTGACTGCTTCTAAGCAAACATCCTCCCAGTTTCCTGTTGGTGAGCAATGAGCATTAATCTTCAATGAAATGCAGTCTGATCCATTAGAAACAATTCACTTACCTTGTGCCCTGCTTCCCTACATTATTTACTTTTATGGTGGCAGGTTCACTTTAAGGATAATTACTATTTAAAATACTTTAAAGTATGTTTTTGAGTCTATATTATTTATCTTTGTTTACTGGGATATAGTTACTGCTATCAGAGTAAACTGCAACATTAACTGCACAACTCCACAACTGCACTGAAGTTGCAAGAGTATCTCCTTTCCTCCTTTAAAATAAAATAAAGTCAAGGATTAATAACTGCCTAATACTTAATCCTAGTAGAAATATGATTCACAATGAATCTCATCAATGAACTATATCAGTAAAACCGACACAGTTGTTTTTATCAAATTAAAAAGGGGCAATGGAGAGACCAGCTGAAAAATGATTTTTCCAATATTTTGAAACCACAAATCAAGCATCTTGTGCTCACAGCAGGAAAGTCTTTACTGGCAGTAATTGGCACCATCTGTAGAAGTACAACCTCTGCCTGGCATTTGTACATTTAATCTTAACAGGCAAGACATTGATTACCAGCCCAAACTTTAGCCATTTGACACTGAAAGATTACCTTGCATTAAAATGCTTGGATGAACTTACCCAAACAGCAGTGAGCATGGTGGATGTTTGCTTTATATCATATATCAAAGAAAGATATTTACAAGATTACTGTCTATATAACAATCCATTTTCATATGGAATGATAGTTAGCAGAGAATCCTACATATTAACAGCATAATCTATTTAAGCCACTTAAGATGACAACATTTATAATCATATGAAGTTTTGATGTATCTTGAACCGAAACATTGTGATTACTTTAGTGCCGATTACCGGATACTAGAAAGGAAAAGAAAAAATGATTTGTTAACTCTAATTACTGGTTTATGACTAAGGGGGAATTCACCATAGTGCGAAGTGAGCTCCGGACCCTTCGGCTCACTTCGCACAGACTGTTATGTGCTCGCTGATGTCCTGCACGCGGACATCAGTGAACGCTTTAAAGGGATTCTAGTTTCGGCGAGACCACTCGAGTCGCCTCGCCGAGACTGGAATCCCTTTAAAGCGTTAGTTGATGTTCGCGTGCAGGACATCAGTGAGCGCATAACAGTATGTGCGAAGTGAGCCGAAGGATCCGGAGCTCACTTCGCACTATGGTGAATTCCCCCCTAACAGTAATAGTCAATAATGTTGCAAACAGTCCTTTAGGGTTGTTAAAATTGCTCTATAATATAATATAGTGTTACATGGTTAAGACAGGTTGGAAAATGCAAATGTTGATTCTCATATAAAATCGACAATATTTTAAAGTTGCCTGGTCCCCCAAATAGCAGAAGTTTGACTTTCATTCTCTGATCCATAGGAGAAAATGATTAATAAACTGAAAGCCATTAATGTATTGTTTTGATGTGTTATTTGGGGAAACAACTTGAACCAAGAGGAATCCTTCTAGTGATTAAATCGCTTAAACCTTTTTCGATACAGGGGTGGGTATACAAAAAGCTTGAACCTTACCAAGAATCTCTAGCCTTCTAACTTAAAGATAAACTCTGTGTTCCTACAAGGCCTCTTTCTGATAAAACCACACCCCTTATCAGGTAAACTCTACCCTCTCCATGTAAAGCCCATCCAAAATATGGAGACAGTTAGTTTGAAATTTCATATTCAGGATTGTTTAAAATGAAGATTGAGTTTATACGAAAATTTGTAAAACAAACATAGCTAAGGTACTGCTGGTGCATTGAAACACTGGAATTTATGGATCTATATTTTAAAGCATCTGCTGTGGAGCCACAAATTTAGCACTGGCTGCTCCATAGTTATACAGTATAAAAATAATATTCAAATAACTTGTGAGCTTTTGTGCTAATTTGATAGAATTAACACCTAAGGATATATACTTGTTATTAACAATGCAATAAGATCTGTTCAGGGCTAGCAAAACAATCTTGTAAATTTACACTTTGTCCCAATTGATCATTCTGCAACAATAAATTAATATATATATATATATATATATATATATATATATAT
>WMED01012914.1:0-14630 GCA_019650415.1 Pipa parva
TATTTGTTCCCATTTTGTTTTGTTTTTTTACTTTAAAGAAGAACTAAAGTAAAAAAATAAGAGTTAAAATACTTACCTTATACTTAGCTGATTGATTACAGTCACAGCATGAGCTGTGCTGTAATTACTCGGCTTGTGATGATTCCCCTGATGCTTCTTCACAACGCTGACTGACTGAGAAGCAAGTGCCACAGCTCCTCCCACCCTGTTACACCTTGGGTGTTTCAGGGTTAAACATCATCACACTCAGGTACAGGCAGGCTATAAAGATCAGGAAATCTTATCAGGATGGCTTGAAGAGCAACTACAAGTAGAACCTGTCTTTACATTTCTTTATTCAACCCTTAATAATGCCTTGCTCATATATTTTTTTATCTTTATCATCCTCTTGTTTTTAGTTAACACAATTTCTTTGTGCTTTCCATAACCATTAATCCTGCAAGCCTGCTGACTGGGTAGGTGTTCATTATATGCTTGCTAATTGCAAATTTTTTCAATTGGATTTTCTAAAAGAGGAAATCATTTACTGAGGTCTGGTAACCTAGAACATCCAATAAGCAGTTAAAGTTCAATGACCGAAGGGTGCTATAAAAGAGAAAGCCAAACTCTAATTTGTTTTTATGGGTATAAATTGAAACTTATCACCTGAAGAATTTAAAAATTAAAGAACTATGGTGTAAATTGATACGTACCTCATCGATCTAGCAGCAGTAACCTAAGTGTACTGCTGCTAGATCAGTATTCATCTGATGATCCACAGCCCAGGATCACCAGATGAATACATCGCCTCCCCTCCTTACTTCCGAGTTATGCGACTGACCTTGGTCCCTCACATAGACACACCCCCTCCCAAGTTTCTCTGTAATTAATAGACTGCACATGCACATGGTGTGGAAGATTCCATTGCAATAAAGCAAAGCTTGTCACAACACATATAGGATCTGCTGTGCATTGTTGAGTTTCTCACAAAGAATCCCACACACCTAGTCAGATTTAAAAATGTTTGTCTGCATGTAATTGTATAAATAATTTTTTTAATTTACTATTTGTAATATTCAGCATTATAATGTGATAAGTATCAATTCTGTGTATATTTTTGCAATGTATGCAGTTCATGAACACCCCTTTGGAGGGTGCACACCATTGTGAACCATGTGTGCATGTTGCACATTTGGAAACAAAAATTCTCAACCTAAATAAGCAACTGGTAACACTGAGACCCAAAAATAAAGTTTTTGTATAAACACAGAAGTGGGTTTTTTACTGTATAACATCTGAGCTTGTGAACTCAACTTACCTGAGAATTTTTTCTTGGCTGATTCAATACAAAAAAAAAAAAAAGAGGGACCTGAATGCAATTCTTGAGTGTAAGAATAATCCAAGGTAAATTTTTCATCCAATGAAATATCTCCACATTTGGAGTTGGGGGGAATTTTTTCCCTATGAGGATTATGATTGGCTTTTGGCTCATGGGTTTTTTCTTGCTCTCTTTTAGATCAACACTGCAGGATAACAGGCTGAAATAGATGTAATCGTGTAGTTTTTTTGGCATTGGTATCTTTGTTATTTTTTTGTCTTATAAACTATTTTACTATGTATAAATTTGAAGTATTTTACTTGGTGAAACTGTCCCTTTAATACACCTAACAAACATTTAGGGGGTTATTGACTAAAGTCCGAACTGTTGCATAATGATGTGAATTTGCCAGCTAACAACGGTCGCACACTACCCAATAAACGGCTACTGTTGCGTCCGCGAGCTCATTATGGGATTATTGTCGACGTTGCAACTCCACTATGGAAATATTGTAGTGGTCATAACTTTACTATTGTCGCCTATGGAAGACTATATGGAAATCATACTATGGAAATCTGCTGTTTAGTGAATAAGGAGTAGAGAATCAGGGAATAGGCACCTGAAGTGATGAGAATTCACTTTGACAGGCAAATTCTCACTTTAGTCAATAACCCCTTAAGTATTCTTCATTTGTTCCAAATGTGGTGTGAAGTTGCAGATATATAAAAGGAAAGTGATTTCTCTCCATAGTCTGACAAAAACCAGCAATCTCCAATATCTGTATTTTTACATGGTATTGGAAAATAACAAAAAGCAAACAATATCTTATTGTCATGGTATGAAAACCTTAGTTGTACACTCTCAAATATCGTTGTTTATGTAATTGTGTGAAAACTGAGAAACCTTAACAATCTCAGATTCTTTGTTCAGTCATGATATGTACTGAAAAATATCCTACCATCTTGAATATCTTTATTTTTGCCAAAGTAGAAAAGAAATGCTTACATAACAGCTTACTCCAGAGCTGGCTTTGCAAAGATCATTTATTTAGCCGACAGAAGAATAATTTAAGAGACAATAAAGTCAGTTTGACAATTGAGTTCATGGTATACTAGCAGAGATGGAAACATTCAATGCCAACCTGAGAGGGGAACTCCCATGGGGGGCGAAATTTATTAAGCACGTTCCGGCTTTTATGAGTTTAAGCGGGCGAACACCCAGAATTTTCTCGCAGTAAGCATAGTGAGATTTGTTTTGATTGATACTTACTGAGAGAAACTTTTTCCATTGAATATATCCATGGAAAGGGTAGCCATGCTTTCCATTATTGTAGTATGGCTACATTTCCATGGAAATATTCAATAGAAAACATTTCTCTCGGTAAGTATCGATAGAAGCAAATTTCACTAAACTTACTGCGAGAAACTTCTGGGTGTTTGCCCGATTATTAAACTCGGAAAAGCGAAAACGAGTAAACTAATGAGTTTAATAAATTTCGACTTGGTGTATAAAAAAATGATACAACTTTCACAATTTAATTTAGAATTATTTATAAATTCTAAACATAACAATCAAAAGTCAATTTCTTACTATATCTTTATTGAAAACATTCTAACCTTAAAGGGATACTAAAGCCTTTAAAAAAGAGCTTTCTATTTATTGGTCACCTAGTATTAAGTACAACACTGTTAAAAAAGGCTTACTAATTTTGCTGAATAGTCATAGCAATAGAAAAAAAAATGTTTTTGGAGCATATGGAACAAAAGTTATCAATTAATCCTAGTCCTCCCCCCTTAGTCAAGGGCTATGCTCACTAACTGAGCATGCTCTACCCTCCTGAAACTAATTAAAATTCACTTTTACTTTCTTCGAGAAACTTAGTGAAAGGTATGAGAGACTGAAAAACTACAAAAAAAGAAGCTCAAACAGATTGGAATCAAAAGCTGCTTAGTAATTTAAATGTTGCACACAAGTAACAAACTGCACAGAGATAACAGGAGCTGTTGCTAGGTTGAGCTGAAAACCACTGCTCCAAGTGCTTGTTTTACCTACTATTGCTATGACTATTCTGCAAAATCGGTAAGCCCAAACTTTTCATTTTAGGACTCGTACTTAAAACTAGGGGTCAATAAACAGAAAGCACTTTTTTTTTATACACAATTTATTGTCCCTTTGAAAAAATAACATTAAATAATTGTTAAAGGAAAGATTAGCAGGATTCATTTCCAGTTTGCTGGAAAAGAAAAAAAAATGTTTTCGTTTGTTTCTGCTATGTATATACCGTACATACATATATTGCATAAACCAATACATCTGCAAGATAAAATCTCTACAGTGCATAAACACAACTACAACAAGCTGCACCTCGACTGGACTTTTGTTCACATGTCACAACATTTCAGTCTGTAAGAAATGTTCCAGTAAACTGTCCTGTTTTTTCAGTCTATGCATCAATCAACACTATCTATTTATGGTAACTTTTGAAAATGAGGGATTTGACATTTGTTGTCATTATCTTAGTGACTGGCGTTACAGTAGTTACAACCCTTTTTACACTAGCTGTTTTATTGCATTTAAACACAGTTTGTATTTCTAAAGACACTAAATACAAAGGGTGTACAGTAGTGTGTTTTAGCATATACTTTACATACTGTACTAAAATCACATACAGTGCTGTTTTACTGATTCATGATTTCATATTCCTGTGGAATGCCGAACTCATTTTGCTTTTGGACACAGAGAAAGATAAGGGAATACACACAGGAATAAGCTGCTATTCTGTTTGACTAGTATGTGCTCATGCCCAAGAAATGTAGCTACAGTCATAGTAGTGATGGCCTTTAAATGGATTAATGATTCTAACATTTAAGAAGATCTTTTCATCCAATGTTAAAAGAACTAGGGATAGTGTTATTTAGGTATAAATACTAAAGTGTTCACAGCATCTCATATTTCATTGCAAGACATATTACATGTACATGCTTTGTGAATAAGATCGGACGCCTTATTGCCTAAAGGCCAAAAAGTTGCATATAGCAATGTATTTGCATTCCGTCTTAGGGGGTCATTCATTAAAGTCCAAATTCGCTTTGCATAATGTCTTCACATTTGTTCGCTTCAATATAATTAGGAAAAAGCAAATTTTAGAAACAGATGTATTATTCACTTCTAGGCAGTGATTGGGAAATGGTGAGGATGACATCACTGCACTTTACTGGGGGAATTCACATCACACTGAATGACTTTGCATCTTACTTCTATTTCACTGACTTCGACCACACTACACATGTGACTGCAGCCGTAGCACTCTGCTTGTTTGACAAATCTATCCGCAGCTTCATAAATAAAGAAAAGTGAATTCATGACTATTTTGGTGATGCGACTGTATAACTGTAGCAAAGTGAATTTGACAGGTGAATTCAGACTTTAGTCAATAAGGCCTCGAATCTGAATTTCAGACAGAATTGTTCCTCATCCAAAAATATGCAAAAGGTCACATGCAAATCAAACATTCTTTCTGCATTCTTCAACCTAAATCCAATGTGTTAAGATAATACATTCTGAAAATAACTCATTTTTTCCTTTTTCTTTCCTCTCTAATCAGATTTATATATTGCTTGTAAAGAAACTTTATAAACTGAGAAATTCTACCCTTGAGGGGATCAATCAATGACCCCCTCATTTGAACCCCAATCCCATTACCCCTATGAGACCCTAAATTAAATGAGTCCCTTACCTAAAGACCCCTTAAATTTACCTAATCAGAATTTAACTTTTTAAAATCAGTCATAAATATGTCTTAGAAAATGTTTTTAAAACATTATACTTTATTGGCTGTCTTCATACTGACATAACAAAGATATATGCCAAGAAATAAACAAACACACAACAGTAAAGATCAGGAATTTGACTTACATTCAAACCATTTTAAAAGTAATACAAACTGCCAACAATCCACATGGATTTTTCTCAATCATCACAAAGTCTATTTCAGCTGGTACTGTTAGCATGACTATTTCCAGCTTAGCTCCAGAGAATGTTTATCACCAGCTAGGAAAACGCTTTCCAACATATTCAATTGCACATATTAAAGGTTATTAGGACTAGGGGTGATTTTTAAGTGGGAAAGAGGAAATACTTGCCGATAGGAGTTTTAGGCTCCAGCGTTGCTTCCTACTCTCAATACAAAACCCAATCTCTTCTGCCCTGCACACCACTGCAATCGTCTTAACTTTAGTTCCTTTTTGATAAAAGATAATTTTTAAGATTTGACTTTAAGCGCGAAATTTATAAAACAAAAGAAAGTCAATTTCAACCTTCTTGAGTTTTATCGGTGTAAAAAAACAGGTGCCCGATCGAAAAATATTGATACTTTTTGATCTATTTTACCGACTAAAGCTTTTTGATCGATTTTACCGACTGAGGGGGGAATTCACCATTCAGCAAAGTCAGCTCTGAAGCATGCGCGCGGACATCAGAATGTGCAGTAAAGGGATTCCCATTTCGGCGAGGCAACTCTTTTGCTCTTGCCAAGACGGGAATCCCTTTAATGCGCATGCTGATGTCTGCGCGCAGGACATCAGCATGCGCATAATACCATTTGCGAAGTGAGCCAAAGGCTTCGGAGTTCACTTCAGCTGAATGGTGAATTCCCCCCTGAAACTTTTCTATCGGATTTTTCAAGGCAGAGGTACTACCAATGTAAAGTATGGTTACCTTTCTATTGAAAAATCCCATCGAAAGACTTGTTTGAAAAGTTTCGATTGGGTACCTGTTTTTTACATCGAAAAAAAACGAGAGAAGATTGAAATAGTTTTTCTCGAGCTTTATAAATTTTGCCCATAAGTATGTTTCTTCCAAGTACATAAAAACAATCTTGAAAAATGGGCTTTTCAGTAATTAAAACATACTCAATCAGGCATAATGAAGGTTTCTACACTAAACTACCAAGGTCAGTCATACATAAAAGGGAAAAGATACCCTATATCAATTATATCATATTTATATTTATCATTTCTTTTATGTATAAGTATCTGTTAATCTCATAAATCAACATTTACATCTACTTGATTTTATTTAAATATCAGTGATACACCGATATTTAAATAAAATCAAGCAGATGTAAATGTTGATTTATGAGATTAACAGATAATTATTGTTATTAAATGTTATGATATTTTTTTTTTTTTGCATTCAGTAGTCAGTTACCATTACATTTAATCACACCTTCTGGACTCCCTCATAAAGTAAAAGAGGTAAGATAAAAATAATGTTTAGATAGGTGCAACAAACTCCACCTTGTTTATTATGACTGAGAACACATGGAACACTAAAGGAGTGGCGAAATGTTTGTACAGAACTCGTGCTCCACAAAACAAACAAACCTACTACAGATTTTCTAATGAAAAATAATAGGATATGCTTTGAACATGTCAAATAAAACAAAATTGTTGATATCAAAAAAGATCATTATTAATTAATATCAATCAGCTGAAACTGACAAACATACTGTGTTTCCCCGAAAATAAGACAGGGTCTTATATTAATTTTTGCTCCTAAAGACACACTAGGTCTTATTTTTGGGGGATGTCTTCTATTTGGGACATGGTACTGGTACAGTATATTTCTCGTGCTTTACTGTAGCTAGGTCTTAATTTCGAGGGATGTCTTATTTTTGGGACATGGTACTGGTACAGTATATTTCTCGTGCTTTACTGCAGCTAGGTCTTATTTTCAGGGGAGGCCTTATATTTCTAGGCTTGGAAAAAATTGCACTTGGTCTTATTTTTAGGGGATGTCTTATTTTCAGGGAAACAGGGTAGTAGCAGTGTTTCCAATTATGTTCCCATTCCATTTCTGATCGATAATGCCATTCTTTTTCAATGGAAAAACTAATCAGACTGATGGGATTTGACTGTTACACAGAAAAACCTATAACTGTACAGCAGGGGCTGGCAAAGTGTCGCTCGCGATCCACTTGCCACTCTTTAGCCACCTTGTTGTGGCTCAGAGCGTATCTCCCAAACCCCGCCCATTGGCAGGTCATGTGATCGGGAGTGCGCTCCTCCCCTTTGCGGCTTGAAAAAAAATTGTTGTTGTTGGAGGAGGGAGCAAAATGGCTCCCTCCTCATGTAAGTTTTCTGACCCCTGCTGTAGAAGAGTGAATTGTACAAGAGAAGAGAAGCAGCGGTTAACATATACCAGTAACATACATTCTTATACTATATTGAGATACATGGTATTTTCTATACCCTAATGTAATATCAATTTAAACATAAATAACATATCATAGAGTAAATGGCACTGCTGTCTAACTTCTCTTACAGCATATTACTTACAGCCAACTAGATGAACAAGCTAAAACACATCATTTGTTAATTATAGCATATCTGTTTATTCATGGTATTAATAAAACACACCTTTAAAAATGGCTGGGGATATAACCAGGGACATGCTGTGATTTGCATTATAGCATATGCCAAAGTGTTGAAATTTATAGTTTGGATGTCTCGGTGCTATATTAAAGGAAAACTGAAATTTCTTCAGTGTTTTTCAGTTTTCAATATTGAGCCTGAAACAACCTTTCTTTTTTTCTATGTTACATTTTATTTTAATTTACTTTTCCTGCTATATTAGCCTACTATTATGTCCTCATTGACAAGTTTAAATAATGCTAGATATATTGCATCATGTTGTTTAAGGTAAATGCAAGTGCCCTGGTTTTCAAGTGAATACTGTGATTGGTGCCTGTTGAAAGATACAATGGGGGAAATGTATCAAATATCATTTAATGTAAAAAAAAAAAATCACACAATCCTGTCCAATTCTGAAAATGTATTTTTCCTTTGTTTCCAATTTTGAAGCAGTTGTGTGGTTTTTCATATTTGGGATACATGTGCAACCACTGACTGATTTACATCTCAGGAATTTAAAGGCACAGAATGCTTGTTGCCTTAGACCACACCCACTAATTGACCATGTCTTTTTATTAAAATTGTTGCAGACTAAAATTATATAGTGAACTGAAGTGCTTTATCTGTATAACTCGTAATTTCATGCAAAGTGAAGCCACAAATGTCAGGTTCAACATTTCATTATTAAATATTCCTACCCCCATTATACCACTGGTTACATTCCTGACCTAAAGAGATGCACCCTTTTGTATGAGCTGACTACAGGCATGAACATTGCGTGCACATAGGGACTGAGGGGCATATTTCTAAAAGTGTAAATTTGAGCGTCAAATTATATTTGCGTCACTTTGAGTGATGATACTCTGTTGGTCATAAATTTGCTACTCTTTATTAACTAAGTGGTGGATTTCCCTAGTGATTGAGTGAGAGGCGTCAGCCGCAATTTTTTTGTACAGTGTGGACTGTATGCACCTTGCCAGCAACCCCCTAATTCACCACTTTGATCTGGCGAAATAAAACTGTCAAATGTGACACAGTGTGCCTTGCCAAATTTGCTAATATGACAGACTCTGATGCTCGATGAATAGCTGAATTATATGTGCACACACACGCACATCACAGAGTTTACTGAAAATACAAATATGGTGAATGAGTGCAAATTTGGACTTTTGAGGCAACTGTTAAGAAGCTCATGAATAAACTGCCAAGTATAACTGATGTTTGGAAATTTGAACAACTTTAAGACCTAAATAAGAAGTAAAATTAACACCCGTCCAAACCCAGTATTTGTATGAAAGTTAATTTATGTTAGAAAGATGAGTAATGTAGTATTATATGATACTTTATTTGGACTAACAGTTCATTGTATAAGTCAAGCTTTTGTGGGATATTCCCTCTTCATCAGGTCAGAGCAGTACTAAAGGATACCCAGTTTGTAACAATTTACCAACCTGATGTCAAGAGCCACAAAGAAGCAATCTATGTTTGCACTTTTGTTTTCAGTAAAGACTAATTTGTGTATAATGTTTACATTGAAGGCTGATGTAGCATAGAAAGCATTTCCTTCAGCAGATTTTTCTCATTTCACATAATGCCGTCATTTGATACATTATACCCAATGTTCTCTTATTTTCAGGTTCTAATTGTACCAGTTGTAGAAAACATTCCACATGCTGGGCTTCTGGCCAAGGACGTAACCTGAGAATTCAGGAGATAATGATAAAGAAATGGAAAATACCAGTATAGACAAAACAGTTTTGTTTTGGGATAAATATGAAAATATAAAAATAGCTTTGTGGCTATCCATTGCTTTGTATAGGAATCCAACCAACTTACAGTTTACTGGTTGAGAAAATGTCTTCATTGTACAGCTGGCCCTGACTGCGCTGAATGGGTTAAAAGTTTAAAACACCCAATTTTATTCTGGTTTAGTTACTTGTTTTTTCTGTCATTTAGTCATGACTAATTTTTAATAGTTGGCCAAAAACTACAGTTCCAGCAAGTAGTTTAAACGGCTGCAAATAAGCACTGAGGTATTGAGGGATAACTAAACAGAGGATGTTTAAAGTGCTTTACTGAGCTATGCTTTGTCTTTTCTGCTGCTCCAAGAAATCTCTCCCCTTGAGGACCACAATCCTGACTCAGCGCCAGTTCCTGTCACATCCCTTGTCTTGGACCAGGGACGAGTGCAAAAGAGCTATTATGTTCACCTGTACAACAAGACAGCTGACTAACAGTGACTGCCCCATTTAACATTCTAAGCTCAAATATAGCTTTTAACTTCAGCTATGTTCCCCTCTAAGTAACCTCATGATTTTATTCTATTATTACTACATCTGTTGCAGTTGAACAAGTGCAGAAGCAGAATTCTGATCTAATACTGCTTCTATGCGTGCTTGACTCAGTGATGTTAAAGAGGAAGCAGAAAGTGAAATGGATTGCAGTGGAAGAAGAGAAGATCTGATTTTATAGAGAACAAGAGGCTGTAATGGAGAAAAAAGCAATTGTTAAATATCCCCCCTTTAAAAATCACTCCTAGACAATATGAACCTTTAGTTCCCCTTTAAAGTGGAGACAGTCACCCCTCTACTACTATAACATCCTCTTCTACTCTGGACCTTGCATTCTACATTGGGGAACTTTCATGCTGAGTCAGCCCTTTCCAAAACATCCACTGCTATTGTTTGTGTATGATGATTTTGTACGCTTCACTCTATGCAACTGTTCACAATGGGTGCAGCTAACATGCTCTAGTCCTTGAATAAAAATAAAGTAAATAATAATGTAGTGTAAACCTTGCAGTGCATATGATCCATTTCCTTTCAATGTACAGTAAATTATCAAGGCATATCTTATTATTATGTATTTGCGCACAAGTGTATTAGTTAAAGGAATCCTAGAAGTTCTGCTAAAGGATAAATTACTCCAGAATATAAGCAGGGTTACAAGGCAAACTTATTTTTACAAATAATATAGTTGCACATTACAAATGAATGCTCTCTTTGAAAGTGACATCCCATATATCCAGGACAAATAGTTTGTTTTAAAGATCTGCTAGAATGCAAATCTTTGATTTGCAAATCATCCCTGGATTTAAAAGTTGTTCCTTTTTGTATAAATATTAGCTTGTTCAAAATGATATGTTTTAATTCTGGCAAAACACATATTGTAGCACTAATAAATAGAGTATGCCTTTATTTAATGTTGCCAGGCAACCTTGTATACTTTGGACCAAAGCAAAGATGCAGCTGAAGTTATGCATGGCTTTGTTAAGCCACATCACTGTATAATGTCCCGTACAATGCAGGTACATGATACTTCAGGACTACTGCTCATAGGAGATTTCTCCAGGTAAAGTTGGAAAGACTCAGAGCGGTGTTTCCGACTAATAAATTTCACCCACAGAGAGTCAAATATTTAAAATAAAATCAATAAGTACTATCCTACACAAGACCAATGACATTTTAAGGGGATGCATGTCAACAACTGCTACATCATTTATTCCAGTGGTTCTCAACCTTCTTATTGCCGTGACTCTTTATCCACAACCGCAACAATATTTCCATAGTAAAGTCGTAACTGCGATAATATTTCCATAATTATATAGGAATAATGTTGCAGTCGCAACTCTAACATGGAAATATTGTTGCGGTTGCAACTTTAAAATTGCCGTGCTCGTGGATAAAGGATATGGGAAATCCGCGACATCCCCGAGGGGAATTAGGTGACCCCCTGTCAAATCGTCATTCGACCACAAATGGGATCGTGACTCCAAGGTTGAGAACCGCTGATTTAAAACATCCAGTAATTAAAAAAAATAAGCAAGTACAGTAGATTACAATACAATGTACAAGAGTACAATAGAGTTAATCTAGTTAATGGTTAAAAATGCACTACAGTTGTACATATTAAGGAAAAAACTTCACAATTTCCATTTCCTGGATTAGATTACAGTTCTAATTTCTCCAATAAGGTTACCCTATGATTTTTATACTGTTTTTGTTTCCATAAAAACAGGAACAACAGATTAAAGCAATGTAACATATAAATGTAGTAAAATGTGAAATGCGTAGCTGCTAAGCGTTGATTCTTAAAATCCACAGTAATTAAAGGAACAGTTTGTGTACCAAAATGATTTGCCTGTTCTTGTGTCATTGTTAGATGAATGGGTTTTTTTTAGTACATATTATTTACTATTTATTTTTTTAATTCACAGACAGTTTCTCACTGAAGCCTTGTCTCTCTGACACCTATATTCAGCAGTTCAGTATGGAATCTTAAGTCAGGGATTTGACTGAAATGACAGAGAATTCTAAATAACCAATCAGAATCAATGACTGAGCTGCTGCCCACGTGCTTCATTCTGACAGATTTATTTGTGAATTCTCCAAACCACGGGGATCAAGTCAGTGGAATGAGATATCGCACACATCATCTGAAGAGGAAGTAAGAAAGAGAGGAGGGAATTCTGTGAAATGGTGGTTGAAAATTAAAAACTACAGAAAATAAGTAAATAAATGATACTGAAAAAAATATGAACTTTTTCTTTAAAATGGCTACACAAATAAAGTGTGTGGGAAGTGAATTTAACCACTGTGCTGCAATATTAAGCATTATGTCCCTTTGCTAAGAAAATTGCAACATGTCTCAATTCCTTCCATATAAGGGGCATGCGTGGTCATACAGCATTTGTCACCATGTTTTTCCATAAACTTGTATGAAAATATATGGGAGATTTAACTCAAACAATTTTCATGCTTTTGCATGGAAAGTTATATCTGAGTGATACTGGCCTAATGACCCAGCTAAAGCAACAAAGTAAATAAGCAAAAACTATTTATGCAACATTATGCATAAAAATGTCTCAGCGCACAAGACACAAGTTTGGGTGAAATTTAATAAAATCAAAAATTGTGATATCGAATTATTTTTACCAATGTCGCGATATTGATGTTACCAATATTGCAATATCGCATTTTCCAGCGATATTATAGATTTTCCATAGAAATAAACAGGTTAAACATTTCATTTGAATTTCGATATCGGCAATATATCATTCGATATCGCAATATCGATATTTTAGATTTTATTAAATTTTGTCCAAGGTCTCAAGTCTCATAATTAAATATATTATTCTCTTTACCCATACTGACTGATTGCGATCTAACAGGTGACATCAATGAGGAACCATAGCATACACCTGGTAAGTTTAATTTAAGAAAAGAACAGTTATGCCTACTGTTCATTACACTCTGTGCAGACTCGTGTTATTTGACTGTGATGGTCCTGTCAGTCCTAGAAGCCCTCTTCCACCTCTCCCAATGAATTAGGCAAATAAGTGCCTGTTTACTAGTTGTACATAATATCAATGACTGATGGGACCAGGAACCAGAGTAACCTCCATTTCACCAAGCCAGTCTGCATTCCTTCACAGTAGTCTTCTCTTACCCTATGCCACCTTGAGAACCTCCTCCCCAATCAGATCTTGAGACTTGGAATGAGAAGTTGAAAATAATAAAGGCAAGAGAAGAGAGATACAATAATAGACAAGATAAAATTTTCCCCTGCGCTGTATGATGCATTGAACTTTAACCATTGATTTGCAGGATCGATGACTGGATCCAGAAGTATACTCCAACAGCCACAACTACTTGAGAACCCCCTCCCCTTTCTCTTAACAATGCTATAAATCATACTAAACCACCAACTGTCTAGAGACCATTGTGGATTTGGAATTCAACCCTTTTTATAGGAAAAACTTGCAGAATGTCACTGGAATTTGACCCATGATTACAAAATGCTAAAAAAACTCTAAAAATATATTTTGACCTAAAAGTATTTTGTATGGCTTCTCCAGTCTCTAAAAGTCATATTATTCTACAATGTGTGAAAAGAAGGGCCTCAATAGGCACTGATGTTATTTTAAGATAGGGGGGTTATTTACTAAAGTCCAAATTGTTGCGTATAGGTGCGAATTCACCAGATAAAGATAGTCGCAATAGGCTGCTACTGTTGCAGTCGCATCTTTATAATGAGAATATTGTCACAGTTGCGACTTTATTACGGGGAAATTGTCGCAATATTAACATTAAAAAATTATTGCGACTTTCCAATGTGGAAATTGTAGCAGATTTGCTATGGGAATCCGCTGTTTGAGAATTCGACAGTCGAATTCACACCTTAGTGAATAACCCCCAGAGCGGGAATAAAACACTGACAATTTTACAGCACACAACGTACAGGGTCATTACAACAGTAGCAGGTTTCAACTGTGGCAGTAAGGATGGTACTGCTCAGTGTAAATGCCATCTACCCAGACAATGGCCAGTGCCTAGCTACCAATAGTTACCATTTACAACCTGTTTTTTTTTTTTTTTTTTTTAAAGTGTGTAGTTACTATACAGTTGTTTTATAAAGAATACTTAATTTTCCTGTGTCATGGTGTACATGTACTACCCGGTGTTATTATAAAATATCAAGTTATATCCTAGTGCTACACTGTTTTGGCATAGTAATACTCTACATTATCCAAGCACATGGATAGTACATCACCACATAGCCACAAGAAATCCAGATATGTGGCATGTGATGTCACTGCAAGAAGGACCGAGCTGGGCACAAAAAAATGCCTGCCATAGATTAAGCTGGGTAAGGTGGGCTAGACTGAGTAAATGGAAAAACTGGTGAGATTAAAGGTAGGTCTGGTAAGGATGATAGCACTGGGATCACAGGGCTGTTACTTTAATTTTAAACACCTTTCATACATCACAATACTATTTAATTAGCCATTTAACCGTTTAAAATATAGTTCTTCCCTTTGCCCTCTGTAGTAGTGCATGTTTCTGTACAGTAGGGTCATACTGATTAAGATCTTAATGAACTGTAAAATGAAACAAAATGATGTAAACCATGGTAACACA